>JAFELO010000763.1:177309-189492 GCA_017140195.1 Eumaeus atala
ATGAATGACAAGTACCATGTTATATAGTACATTCACCTTCTCGTCGCCATATTTAGAGTGACGGTACATCCGGTGTACCTCCAGTACAGGGATGTTTTGATTCACTGGGTCAGCTGTCACTCTCTCTTTTGAGATCTCTTTCGGGATCCCATTTATGACAAACCTCAGGAGGCGTTCATCCTGCAGGGCATGTTGTGATACGCGATACGCGGTCAAGCGGCGGTGCTCGCCGGTTGACGCGGCGTTTCTAACGGCCCCTGCTGATATATAATTGAGGCGCTGGACACCAATTATGACAGCGACATTTGTCCAAGCATTTTTATCATGGACGACTATCAATGGAGGGCGTCTCTCCCTCCGGGCTAGAGACTCCTCTATGGCCTCAGGGGCAGGCCCTGCAATGGGGGGTTACGTAGGTAGAGGGGGGTACGCTTTTCAGCCTGCCTTTGTAGGCTCATGTCCTGCTCAAATTCTTTAATTTATTCTGGGTCCCCAGAAATCCTATCAACATCTGAAACTGCTTTTCAGCAGCCATATTGTGACAGTAAATCTTTCGGCTCCTAAATACAAGGCCCTTCCGCTATGCGGGAGTGTGAGAAAAAATTTAGTGTCCTATTAAAATAGGGTGTGTGAATGTCACCCTGATAAATTAAAATTACTTACGTAATCTGCAAACAAAATAAACCCGAGCCCGACGAGCACAACGTATCAACACTCACTTTATTTACGCGCGAAAACTAAGGAATACGATGAGGCAACACGGGTTAGCGCGTGGGTCAAGTGCACCGCGTCCGTTAAGACGTTGAGTTGATCGGTCGCCAAACGGTCGCCGAGGCGCGGAAACGGCCCGGCTCGCTAACGGGTTAAGGGGCGCGCGGGCGGCGGCCGCCCGGCTTACGCAATGACGGTCGCGTCTCGTGAATAACGGCGGAACAAAATATATAGGATAGGTAATACAAATATATATACTTGTAATACAATAAGGATTTATACATATAAAATCGAATATATACCGAACGGATCGCAGGTCGTACACATGTGTGCGATCTGCGACAAGTGAGCTCAGCGAGCATAATCGTATATCACGTCTGCACCGATCAGGAATTGGACGTAGACTGTCTAAAATTATTCCATTTTAATGCATTGTAAATACTATCTCTTCTTATATCTCCCTCACCTTTTAAATTTTTCTCTCGTTCTCTGTCTCTCTTCTCTATTTATAATATGATATCTTCAACTAGTTTCATTCCTCCTAAATTCTTTGCAGTACATTGCATTACTAGTCCCTTTTTAGTGTTTTTTTTTTTCCTTTTATACAACATAAATGCCAATGCGATACTCATTTATTAAATCATCAAGGTAACGGTGGCTGTAATTTATCGCGTTAAGGCTGACCTATTAATACAGTTTAGGCAAGGGTGTTATTTACTGATGGGAATTAAGGACTCCTCACACTGTGGACGGACCTAGTACTTTGCTAAAGGCAGCGTTTTTTATCACCCTCTGGAGTCCAATAAAGAAAATAGTTTTAGGTTTATACCCGGAAGAATGTTATGCGTGTTTGGCTTGATATATTTATTTGAATTTAGTGAGCAGGCCGCTTAGGATGTCAACCAATACCCCATGATACTGGAACTACTTGCAGTAGCTTGTCGTAATTGAATGCAAGAATCAGGATATAAGTCCTCTAGATGTTAACTGGTTATTAGGATGAGGATTATTTCTAATATTAGTCGAATAAAGGCTTATGATTTAAATGTATTTACTATTTAAAGTCAACTAGGTTTATTTACGACGACATGCTTTAAAAGTTTGCGGCCCTGTGGTCTCCATAATCGCACGTTGCCTAGGTACTACGGGGTAGCACTGATCTCTCACCCGTGAGAATAAAATACATTTGTGCCCCTTTTGTGTGTCGCTAACTTATTGTATTGTATTTTGACGACCGGCTGGCGCAGTAGTCATGTAGCTCGGATTATTGATTATGTGGCGCCGAGATCGCGGTTTCGAATCCCGCCAAGGTCATAGATGTTTATCTATGTATTATAAGTACTACTATAGTAAAAACCGTAAATATATACATTTTCTTTAATTTATAAAAAAATATTATTGAATATGCTTCCGTTGTCTAGTATCTGTAACACAAGTCTTTAAGGGTACTTCGTACATAGGCTAACGTGCCAAGCCGAATGAACCGTGGGGATTCTCTTTATACCAACTCTTATAAGGAAAGGGGATTAAAGAGGTTAAGGAGGAGGCGATCTTTGTACCCCTCTTATAAGAAGACAGGAGAAGGCATGCTAGCGCACGCGGCAAGGGGCGAGAATGGGAAACTCACCCCATTGCACTGTCCCAAAGCTGGTGGAGTTGTCCTGTGATGCGGGGCAACCCTGCTGTGGAGAAGGCGTCGGTCCTTTTGGGTACTAACTAGTCATAGAAGTGCCACGATGATTTCTTGTTCTGGGGCACCTAAAGAAATGCGTCACTGATGGCACTCGCGGTGGTTTTTGTGGGCCGGTGAAGGCGCGTACATGTGTTTCCCCGCGTGTACAAGATAAGGACTAGGCTAATGTATTATTTAATTAAACTCTTCGTCATAAATTGGAAAATTGAAGTAGTTCGAAGATAGTAGAAGAAGAAATGTTCTTTTTTTATATACCAGCTCATTATGATATAATAAATGAATATCTCCAAACTCACAGAGCTTTATAAAAGGGTTTATTGTCTTTTATACAATTTTATTGCTCTGAGACCGTAAGTATAAGCCAACATGTTATACAAAACACATATCAAATTATATTCACATGGACCGAGCTCTATTTACGACGATCCGTTTGACGGTTGGCCGCCCCTGCCGCCTCTCCAGGATACGCTATCACGGTGCTACGGCGTAGCGCTAACCTATCACGCTTGATGAATATTTATGCCCCTTTTGTGTCACATTAACTTTATGTAGGTAGCATTAATTAATTGAACTGTTCGTGTAATATTAAGAATTTGCTCATTCTGGTTTAAAAAAAAAAAGGCAACGCGTTCAACCCTTACCTGTGCATAAGAATGCATTCGTTCGTAGATATCCAAACAACCGATTGCTTTTAGTCATCCGAACCTTATCATCACAACAAATTCTTCTTGTCAAAGTTACATACGCACAGTGTAAACCTTCGGCCGTGTATGTCTGTATCAGGTACAATATAACAATAATAAGACGACAACATTTCCCTAAGGCCTCACTGAAAGAATTTCGGCAAATGTTTCGATTCCGTTTCGTTTACCGCCAGCATACTATGCGGAAAAGAAAGTACCCAGATTTAATTAAACAAGACAACGCAGTAATAAAAATTGTTTCAACCCACACAAGATATGGTTATTATATTCAGTCTGGGGACCGAGTTTCCGCATCATCACACTGATGATAACACCATTTCAATGCATAAAGTCCATTTATTCGGTACGTAGAGAGCTAATTTGAGTCCGCTCACGTTCCGATGGCCGTCGCCTATTTGTAGTGAACACTATAAATTGGAACTAGGGATTGGACATCGTTATGTAACGTGACAGTACCAGAATTATCCTAGGATATAGACGTTGATTAGGTTGCTTACCCGATATGAATATCAATTTTGTGGACGTTTAAAAGACTGCTGAGAACATTTTTTCTCCTTCAACCCCCTTATTTCATTAATGAGCGAGAATTGTGTTTTCAGAAAATCATAAAGTATCGGGATCAATAGAGGGACAGAGCTCGCACGCTTGTCAGGTACAGTATTTCTAAAAATTTGAAACAGGCTCAGTTGGGTATTGTGACAAATCGGGATAGAGCAACTTGGTTCATGAAGACTAGGAATCCCAAATGATAGGCAGAGGCTCTGGAAGGGAAGGAAATGAAGAATGTCTTCCAAATTCATTAAAATTTAGGTATAAGGACTGATGTCAATTTAAGGCATGGAGTATTTTTTATAGTATATAAACGAGAAGTCTTAGCCTTTTAAACACTGCTGATGCCCATAAACATCCAAATAATTACTGGTAAAAGGTAGTGCCGTAGTGAAATGCAGCAAATTAAGGCGGTCAAGGACCGGCACATCTCGCTCACGTGATACCGCCTTAAACGTGGTCTATGGGCTTTGGAATTTCGTACGGTTTGTGTGCACGCGGTGGGCCATATGAAGAGGGAAGGAAGGCAACGAACAGCAATTATGTGGATATCTATGGGCGTCGGTAGTCACTGGAAGGTTCACATTTCTCGTTTTCCCCCTTTATAATATTAAAAAAGAGTAAGATCGTCTGAAATAGTGATCTATCAATCTAGCGTAACATTTTATCGTGTGTCGCTTACGTCTCTACTTCAAAATCATGTTCGTTCGCAAAAACCAAAACTTCAGACTCCAACATCCAGTGTAAAATTCTATTTAACTTCGTTTTGACATTCACTTAACACCAATGATTTTCTACATCTTCTAAACATTTTTTTATAGAATAGGGGGGGGGGGGCAAACCAGTAACCGGAGCCTTTTTACGACTACCAACGTCCAATAGCAACCACATAATTATTACTATGCCGATGCGTTGCCCTCCTTCGCACCGCCCCCAATGGACCACCGGCTATTCACAAACCGCATGAATCGCTGAAGATGTCACGTTACGGTGTTATGTAAGCGAGCGGTACCTATATTATTATGTAAGACGATCTCCATGCAGTAGCCGATCCGGGGTGGATTCGAGTAGCAGGAGACCGGTCGTCTTGGCATTCATTGAGAGAGGCCTATGTCTAGCAGTGAACTGATAAGGGTTGATAATGATGATTATGAGCGGTAGCTCTCCGGTCGTGCCGGCGCAATATCTTTACATATAAGGATGTAGTGTCATGTACTATGCATGGAACAACCTCCTGCTGCATGTTACTACCTTTTCACAAAACATATATACATATAATAAAACAGTTAAAGAATATTTACATAAAATATTTTATAAAATAAATGATAATAGGATGTTAAAGAAATTCTAGTAGAGAAAATAATTGAAGAAAAAAATTGGCTGCGTGTATGGTTATCCGTTTGTACGCGCTAATCTCCGAAATTGATTGACGGATTTAAATAAAACTTTTATGTATAGCCTGGGTGACATATATAATAATCTGTTGTAAATAATTGTGGGTAATCTGTTTTGAAAACAGTAACATCTGAAGTGCGCGAACAAAGTTGCGGGCGCCAGTTAGTTATTTATAAGCGTTTTTATTCCACATGAGAGGTCTTGCGTGTAGTTTATTATAAGGAGGCTTGCAGCGCACGCGATTGTCGTCTGTCTTATGTGAACAAGTCCTCGTAACTATATAATTTCTCTAGAGAGATACCATCAGTATATAGCCAGTTCCTCGGGATGAGAGGTATTTATTTATTCTACAACTTTGATGTTTATAATTTCCCTGTGGCCCGGAGACTTATTTTAATATCAACCACACAACACACTAATTGCACATCTAAATGTGCAATTAGTGTGTTCATACAGAGTTCATGCGATTGTCGCGTATCATACTAAGCGAATGAACTTATCTGATATTCCTATACCTGTATACCCATAGATATAAATAAATGGTAGAAAATCTGTATTTGTACTAATGTACTTAATTGTCATTTCCTACAAAATGGCCGAGGGTTCTTCGGTCACATTCTCGCTGCTTACTCTATTAGGGTGCATATATTCTTCACGCCTGTAAACATGTGCGTGTGTGAGTGGGATTACGGGTGATGTGATAACACAAACAAAACGTAGAAAAAAGACCACGCATGTGCGGTAGCCATCAAAAGGCTCCGGCTGCTCGTGTATCTGTTTTTCTTCTTTTTCTCCTACCTAGCCTTGTCTTGTTTTTATATAAGACAATATCGGGCTCTAGAGGATTTGACGGGGGTTTCTACACAGTGACTGTCATCTAACCCCAGCGACCCAGAAGGCAAACAAGACCCAACCCAAGATTTGGTCTTTTTTTATAGAATAGGGGGCAAATGAGTAATCGGAACCTTTTTACGACTTCCTTAACGATTCTGGTTGTTATGATACCTTGGAACAGCATATTTAAAATTAGAAAGAAGAAGGGCGAACAAAAAACATCATATTATACGGTCAAATTGAGTAAGCTCATCCTTTTCAGAAGTCGGACAAAAAATGTACGATTGAGGAAAACAACTAACCCGTCATAATGTTACTATAAAAACGAATACGAACAAAGGCGTGAACCTCCACATTTTACAAAAAACTTTACTCAACAGTAAAATGAACAGGAGATACGATAATGATATTTTATACGCTGACATAAAAAAAGAAAGAAACGTCTTTAACTCCACTTAAAAGGGCTTCCAGCCATTAAAACGCTGTGACACGCTGAAACTTTATCCAGCTATGATATTAAAACGAGATTAAGGTAATCAAAATTAAACGAACATTCCCAAGGTGTCCACAAACTAATGAAGATATCTGAGGTGCAAAATGAAGTTCCGAGCTCCTCTCAACTTTGACGTCTCTTTGTAACTTAGTAAGCTTCGTCTTGTTCCCTGCACCGGCGTCGAGCACCGCAAGATATAAAGTAACAACAATATACCGGATGCGGTATTTTAATAACGGTGGCTTTGTAAAAAGATTGTTTCTTCACTATAATCATATTCAAAATATGTAATTACAGGCGGCTGGCAAATGTTAAAATAAAATAGAGAAAGAGTGAGAGAATTTCTGATTGAAAACATTTAAAATATTTATAAATGATATTATTACAATAAAACTACTTTTACGGATTTTATCGCGGTTTATTTTTTTCGTTGACTTTTCCATGGACGTCCATGGTGTCACAAATTATTAAAAATATCCGAAGTGTTATAATTATTTAGTAGTTCCGATTAACCCAAACAATACTTATAATAATCTTGCTGTCTTGAGGTGTTATACTACTATATATAACTAGACGTTATTGATTTGATTATGTTTATCACTGGGTCCCAAGCAGAGGGCAGAACCCTAGCATTTTCTCAATTGAAATTTGGATGTTTTTTAATTTGACCTTAAACTGATAATTCTTGGAGGGAATCGGTGTTCCCTAGTGAGGATTTGCGCTGTATCAAATCTAATGTAATGGCAGGGGCCAACTTCAACATGTAAAGTTTCAGAAACGTTGGGCTAGCTAAATAATTAAAAACCGTAATAAAATGCGTAAAAAAATTTATTGTAATTAGTAACATTCGCGTAAACCTAAGACATCAATATATAATCCTACGTTAAAAAGACTAAAATTTATACATCAGACTTATTTTTGTCTACTGGATAGATACTGTTAGCTGTTGCCTGCTATTTCGTTGGAGCAGAACTCTCACTTCGTTGTTACACAATACATTATAGCGCTGATGCTGGTTACCTACATTTTTAAGTGCTCAAAAAATGTACGAAAGAACCTCACACTTTTTGTGAAATTCACACCATGTACGCTAAAAACCCGCATTAATATAGACTCTGGCCATGTAACTTGTTTATACTAAAACACGTGCTCAACGAAAACAAATTGAAAATACAGTCCCGCCTTTTTTGTGTAATTTTGAACGAGTGGCTCTTTTAATAATCTTAGTAAAATTGTGAATGTGGGTTTCTTCATCATCATTAGCCATTAGTACTGCTAGACACGGGCCTCTTTCTCCAAATTGATTGATAAATACGCTTCTTTGCATATTATGTTGGTGAACGTATAAAAATTGGCCTCCTGGATAGGGGGAAGGAGAGCAACGTCTTAGTAATTATGTGGATGTTCATGGGCGTCGGTAGTCGTAGAAAGGCTCCGATTGCTCGTTTGTCTCCCTATTCTATAAAAAAAATTAAAAGCAATTTAGTATCAATTTCTAATTGTTCACATTGATTGATAAATATTATCGGATAGGTTGCGCATAGCATTGATCTAGATCGATCTGTAAAACTATACTTTAATCGCTTTACATGATTTATTTTTCATGAAGAACACCTTATGTGTAATCAGTAATGGAAAATTGATTTAAATAAAGAAGTCTTAACGAGTAAATTTTATTAGGAACATAAACTCGTCTAAGTAAAGGAGGCACCGTTTCGAGCAAGTCATAATATGTTCCACGCTGAATCAACGGAAGGCATAGACAAGATAATGATGAAAAAAATCTATCGATTTTCTAAACCGAAATAAATCTTTTTTGCATTTTTTTTTGCTCGAATACTGTCCGAATAATCACACACCCGACTGTGTTCCACTTCGAGCGATGTTATATCTCAGCAACAAATGACTCGCAGTTAGTTTAACGGCTATATTAATTGCTGTTTTGTCTGCTCGGTCTGTAGCCATCGGACGATTTATAGTTCGTCGGCCAAATCGATACGACAACAATACATTGTGCTCCATGTCCAACGATTAATGTATACATGTCAAAGATTATATTATATTCGTGTGATTTTGGAGCCGTTTTCTATATTCTGTGTTTTAATAGTAGTAACCCAGTAGGGTATGGTGTTAGGACGAACTGCGTGCAGTCGCGGGTTCGGGATGGATACGAATAGCAGGAGATCGATCGTCTTGGCGTTAATTGACAAATGTCCAGCAGTAGACCGATAAGGGCCGATAATGATGATGATGATAGTGTTAGGACTGGGATTTTTGTCAAAATTACTACTCCAGTAGAAAAGTTATTGATATATAAAGTACAAGACACATAATGTCATACTCAACTGACATTTTAAAGAGTCCCCAATTATACATACACATTTTTTTGCAAAGTGAACCTTACGCGCATATTCTAAGTAGTGTTCATAAAGTGTATAATTTTACTTTGTGTACATATTTTATATAGTTTCCAGAATCTGACTTTGTAAGAGACACAAGTATACTTTAAATAAATACCAAATTATACAAAGCTAGCTAGATAAGCTTAAAGTATCTTTAATGTGCATCGCGTCAATCGCATTATCCAGGTGAATATAACGACTCCCCATACTTTAAAATCCACCAAGACATTCAGGCCGCAGGAGAGAATATAGGAAGAAACGTACATGTTTGCCGAAATACACTAGCAACTCCCCGCAACTTTACCCACATAATAAACTAGTACAACTTTTTTATTCAAATAACTAGAGGAGTAAAAATGCGGAGCAGGTAGCCCGGTTTCCTAGTAAAATTTGACTTGATTTATTCGCCAGTAATCTAAAGGTTTATTCACTACGCTCATCTGAATATTGCATAAGGATTTAGTTAAAATTGCTATGGCCATTTTTCGTTTTTTATAGAATAGGGGGGGGGGGGGNNTAGGGGGGGGGGGCAAGCGAGCAATCGGAGCATTCTTACGACTACCGACGCCCATGTACATTGAACATCCACACAACGGATACGGCTGTATCAAGTAAGCGTGAGGTACCTCCCCGGCTGTGCCTGCCCAATTCCGTTACATAGGAGGATGTAGTGTCATGCTCTATGCATGGCTCTACCTCCTCCTATGTAGCATGCCACTACCACTTCCTATATCCATTTTGAAATATATGACTTACTTCTTGATATGCAGCATAACAGCAAAACAAGGGCAATCCTTCATTTAAAAACAACATTTAATATGTAACAGACCGGGCTAGGATCGTCGCAATTTCTATTTACTTACAGGGATTACTTGCGTCAGCTATAAGAAGCCGTTGGGCGAATAAGCGATGCTAGGACCTATCAGTTGTAAATCGAGCAAATAAACCAAATATTTTAACAAGATATTGAACAAAATATTGGCGGTTGTGCCAAATTTGTTTGGCATACCAGTGAGGTAACTCTCGCTTACATGTTACCACCGTGCGCCGCAATGTGACTATTCTGTGACATTGTAGAGTAAAAGAGGGCAAACATCTACAAAACGTTGGTGTGGATCTATGTGGGCGCCGATAGTCTAAATGGTCTGCCTGCTCGTTTGTTCCCAAAAAATATAAAACATATACTGGATTGATTGTCGCCGGTGGACTGACCACTTGGTTAAGGTAGCGAGGAGCCCCAGGACGCAAATGGCTCGTTGCCGTGACCTGTGGCGCTCTATTGGGGAGGCGTGTGTCCAGCAGTTGACGTCGACCAGCTGCTGATGAAGATGATGACCTGTCCACTTAGACGCTTTTAAATCTCGATCATCTCTTAATCCATTCGTTTATAAAGATGGAATAATAAGTGATTCGAGCGCACTCGGCCCTTAAAAATGACGACTTTAGAAACAATCGCTTGCTCCTGTTCGATCACTCGTTAACGACTGCCGTAGCAGGAAAACCTCTCAAGGGGGAGAATTGAGAAGAAAAATGTGAAGTATGCAAACAATGTAGACCGGCGGAGGCGCCCTCTCGTTTTCCTAACTTTCGCCCGGAAAGTTTTATTTATATTTTTCTTGATTAAAGAGTCGAAACGTCCGAGTGAGTAATGATACGTTTGAATATCAAATACGAGTTTTTATCCCGGTGTCTTTGTATAATTTGCACATTTTTAGACCTTTTGTAATGTATGTGCTCCCGTGTCGATGAGGTTGAGTGTTGCATTATGTTGACAATTTTGGTTGGATTCAAGAGATAGTTTTTTACATTGGTACTTACATGAAGAACGTGAACAGGCGTGAAGATACCTACATGAAGAAACCAATTCCCATCCTGTTTTTTTTTTAAGATATGGATGTGTTTGAAACATTGGAACAGTTGTAGGTTATATGGGGAAGATTTGCAGAAAGCTAATATTTCAATATAATAATATTCATCACATTTTATCATCTTATTTAAAACAAACCACACACACACCATGGGACGCACATAATACGTACCTAAGTAATACACACACTGTGACACTGTCAAATATATGACCTTTCGATTATATGAAATATACCTCATCGTCATCATCATCATTATCAGCCCTTATCGGTCCACTGCTGGACATAACTGGACTGGATGATGCTGGACTCAATGAACGCCAAAACGACCGACCTCCTGCTACTCGCATCCATCCCGGAGCGGCTACTGCACGGAGATCATCATTCCACCTGGTGAACGGTCAAACACTTCGTTTTCCTTACGCGGCCTCAACTCCAGAACCCTAGTGGTCCATCTGCTATCTGATCTTCTGAGTGTGTGACCAGTTCATTGCCACTGCCACCAATATGAAAAGGTATTTTTAATTGGGATCGATTTTTGGTCTCGGGACGATCACTATTACTATAATATAAGCCAACATTACTTTGGTTCATCTACATCACGGATGAAGTGGGGCACATCGCCAGTTCAGTCAATGATATTGAACAAGTCTCATTGTCTCATAGAAGATTTTGTGAGCGGTTACTAATTTGATATCAACATATTATTTAGATGGGCATATTACTAGGGCATGTATTTAAATTAAATCGGACTTTTGTCCATCAAAGTGTATTTTAGACTAGTATCAGAGTTCCACATACCTCTAGAATATAAAGGCTGTAGAGAATCGTCGGCAATGCTGTAGAATATTTTTGAAATAATTTATGCGATTTATCACTTAAACGTGGTATGGCGTAATAGAACAAAAGCGCAAAAGCAATGTGAAGCTATAGCTTAATAAACTTCGATGGAATCTCCATGCATGCACAGTGGTAGAGTCCACACACTAAAAATAAGGCATAACAAAGATCCTATGTTATTTATAAGCTATAATAATATAATAAAGCTGAAGAGCATATTTGTTTGTTTAAACGCGCTAATCTCAGGAACTACTATTCTGATTTCAAAAATTATTTCAATGTTAGATAGATTATTTAGCCAAGAGGAATTCATTACCACGGCACATCAAAATATTAAAGTTATGCGAGTGAAACCATGTGAGCTGCTAGTGTTTATTATCCTAGTCTTAGCCGTCCTAGCTGAGTATCGGCCACGACGGTGATCTCTATAGAGACTAGCCAATGCTTAGGACATGTCATAATGCAAAACCATGTGTGCAAGCGTAAGAGAACTCCCTGTTACTTCATTCTACTACTCCGATGGCACAGCATTCGGCCGCGACCCGAGAGAAATCTAGAGTGGAACCCGACGGCGAGACGTATTCCCCGAGGCACGGGGTGTAAAACCGCCGGCTTCCTGAATTCGGACTGCCATTAGAAATTATTTCAATTTCCTAATAACACTTAGCCCACGCCCCCCCCCCCCTCCACTTCCACT
>JAFELO010000763.1:189547-232105 GCA_017140195.1 Eumaeus atala
TCAATTTCCTAATAACACTTAGCCCACGCCCCCCCCCCCTCCACTTCCACTAGACCACGAGGTATTTAATATATTATATTTATATATTATTTTAGTAAGAGGTAGTTGCCATGCATGATACATGTCACTACATCCTCCTAGGCAACGGAATTGGGGCAGCACGACTAGGGAAGTACCTCTCGCTCACTCGATACTGGCATGAAGTGACAGCGTCGCTGTCGCGCTTCGTGCGGTTTATGACTAGCCGGTGACCCACTGGGGAGGGGGGGTTTGTTTATTAGGAGGGCCACGCATCTGTGTAACAATCATGCGAATGTCAATGGGCGTCGGAAGTCATCTTAAGAATACCGATTGATCGTTTGCCCCCATAAGCTAAAAAAAAGTATCATTAGTGTGTAGTAACAAAACTATACACATATAATTTGATGCCTTTGTTTCCAGAGTAAATGTTTGAGTTTGTGCTTGAGTTCACTTGTACAGAGCGCCCGTATCTTGCTTTAATGTAAATGGTCGTCGAAATAAATCTGCTTTATTCTGTGAATGGCAATTATTTATCGTAAACAAAACATCGTGCCGACCGCTCCGCAAGATACGAGTGGAGGAGAACGTAGCGGCGACCGCCGAGTGCGTAAATCAAGACTCTAAAGCAAACTTAAGACTTTGATCGACGAGAATTTCCATTAAAAATTTATTCATAAAACGGATGTTACGTGGCCACGCGACGGCTTCGATTTCTCGTTTGTTCCCATGTGCTATAAATAGTATAATAGTGAATGTATTTTTGAGTAGCATGTGGCGTTCCTTAACTCAAATCCTCCTAGATTTGAGTTAAGGAACGCAACGCATTTGCATATGTGGATGGGTTGCCTTCCACGACTCCTGCACGATTGATGGCTTATTTTTTATTAAAAAAAAACCCCCTTCTATTAAAAAAAATCGGATCAAAAGTTGTATTTTTAAATTTAAAATATGCTTTTAAATTTATACTATTTTAAATTAAAGAAATTCATATACTCTCTCCATTCATATAGTTGTTATATTTTAGTGATTCGTAGGACGTCATTTTGTGCATTAAACCGCCTCGTGTTTAACAGGCAAATAAATTAAAAACACTAAAAAAACAGAACTGGTACTAATGTCTGTCGATCAGCGGCATTACGACTGGCGAGTGCGTAAATAACGCACGTAAATCGGTTTTGTTCTGTTTTTGCATCGTGATTGCTTTAGACGTGCAGATTGATACACGAAGCTCACTGTGGGTTACGGGCGCTGTGCAGCGTCCTTGTCGGCTTTAGAAACTCTTGAGATATCTCAGAGTCTAAGTAAAGGGACGTGTTCACATTGATACGTTATGATATTTGTTTTCTTAATTTCTTGAAGATATGTACAATGTTCGTTCCTGTGTCTTGCTTTTTTGCAGAGAAAATGCATTTATGCATCGTTTAACCGTTCATGCGAGGAGGTATATTTTAAGGTGTTGGCCTCAAAATGAAATTAGTTAAAACTTAGAGACGATGCCGCTAACTAGCTTGATTGATATGTGTGCCCATAGCATTTACTCGCTTAAAATAGGACCCAATAGTACCATTCATTCTTTCAAGTTTAGGGATAAACAAACCAACTTGAAAAAAATGAACTCGGTTTACGGACGATATAATTTTAAGCGGAAACGGTTCTCTACACAGCGGTAGAGTTACACATTTTAAATTAGGTACCTTCTCGTATTTTATGATAGTGGGACATGCGTGCGTTTTACTCCTTCACCCCATCCCCTCGATGGACCACGGCTGCTCATAAACCACATAAAACTCTTTAAAACGAGTACTCAGCATTTTACTTAAAACACAATTCTAAAAATGATCTTGCAATCATTTCACCACCAACATAAGTGATATTTATTGAAAGTGACCTAGAGTATGGCGTAGTGTGATGTAATAACAAACCTCCAAAAGTAAAGTTTTGTATTAGAACATAAATTTCGTTGGACTTGTATAATAAGTTTATCGCAAGTAATTGCCCTCGAATTTTCGTAAGGAACAAGGAGCAATCGAGACTGGCAATAACATCTCGCAACTCGCCCAACAGTCGTTCGAAACAAATTGTCGCCGGTCGCCATTGCGCACGAACTACAGAATAGGGTCGTTAAAAGAAGGAACTTTTGCCATAACCATTATCACTGGTCCTGCCCTTAGATTTTTGGTACAAGTCGGAATTTCCGTACGCCTGCTCCTAAGTCGCTTATTTATCGCTCGCGTTCTGAGACTTAAGAACTTTTGTTACGTGACTAACTTTGTTTTATTATTACGTCTTATTTTTGCCTTGGCTTATTAGCTGTCATATTTAAGCGACTACGGTATAAAAGGTGTTGCAAAATCCATGAAATTAATTAAATTATATAACCTTATATAAGGTACTAAGTGATCGCTAGTGACCTTAGGAGTTTAAACGTCTTTTAACAAATAAATTAAAAAACATGGCGTTGGATAATTTTCAAGACATTTATGTAGTATTGCCAATATTTTTATTACCTTTTAAGCGTTGAATAAGTTATTCTGATGTAATAATATTTTACTAATAAATATCAAAGACTATTATTATTGCATACTAAATGAGAGAGTTCGTTTGTCCCGGTGTGCAAGAAAATCCATCAGAGTTGGTGCTGACTATCGCTTTATTCCTTTACTACATACACTTAGTAACAGGTTCACAAATTCCTTTCTGCATTGCCTCTGAATCGGGTCCACGTGACTAGGGAGGTAAATATCGCTCACATAATACCACCGTAAAGTGACAAGTTTCGTACGTTTGTCAGTTGTAGGTAGACCTTTGGAGAGGACCTTTGGAGGAGCAAAGGAGGAGCATTATACGAAGTCTGTGGCGTTGGTAGTAGTCCGCTCCGGTGGGTTGTTTGCATTACGTACATTTCATTTCAGCAATTACCGTTGATAATCCGTAATTTATTTTGGAAGCTCTATTGTACTAAACTAATGTTCTTCATTAAATTATCACCAATTTATAATGAGAGCCGTGAAATACTTAGATACTCTTTCGAACTGTTCTGTACACTTTTTATCAAGGACATTATCAGAGTAATCAATGAATTCCTTCAGAATCGACTAATTTAAGCGTTCAAGTGCTGAAATAAAAGCTTTCGACGCACTGATTGCTCTTATTCTAAAACGAATTTAATACGGCTATAAAAACCTTAGATACAGCTGCTTTGTGTGGTGACAAAGAAAGTTTATTGAAAAATCAAATATAAATTATTAACCCTCATAAAATACCTTGGACTCCACGAATTTGAGTAAAATCATTAATTATAGTTACATGTGTTTAAGGTGTATAATGTTAAAACGTTATGTATTGTATTTTATATAAATATTGATATTCACCGGCTGGCTCAGTTGGCAACGTGGCGCTTACTTCGCGTGTTACGTCAGAGATCGCGAGATCGAATCCCGCCTAGGTAATGGATTTTTATCTATGTATCATATCTATTTCTATAATAAAAATTTTAATTATATAAAATTTCTTAAATTTATAACAAAATAATGTTTCCGTTGTCATATTCCGTGTAACAGTACTGTTGCACCCGTAACACAAGTCCCTATGGTAAACCTCCTTTGCCTTTTACGGTTAACCCCCATTCGCTGTCGGCGGGGAGAGGCCGCGTCGGCAGCCTCCTCTCTCACCCGCTCGTCGGCTCCCTACTGGGACATGACGGTCTCGCAGAATGGCTTGGCAAAGAGCGATGAAGCCATCGCCTGGTAGGACTCGTCGCTGCCGAGCATCACTACGATGATGCTCGACTTTGACATGCCCCTCCGATAACTAATGTCAGATCGTGACGCAGCGCCGCCCATCTCGGGCGCACCTCGAGAGTGTGCTGCGCCGAGTCCATCGCCGCGTCACAATCGTAACAACGAATCGTCAGCTCCCTGTGGGCCATCCGACACAGATACTCAACGAAGAAACCGTGCCCGGTGAGCACCTGCGCCAGACGGAAGGTGAGGGATCTGCACCTACGACATCTCTGCATTAACGCCACATGCCCTAACCGGCGGACCCGCAAGATCCCTCTGCGCGGAGCGCAGATGGGCCTTATTTCTTCCAGTGAAACGACCCGCCCAAACCGGAGCTTCGTACGTCGCCATACTCCGACGTACACCGGATTGCAGCTGCCAGCAGGCGGCGCTGGGTCCTCCGAGGTTCGGGAGGAGTCTGCCCAGCGCACTCACCGCCTTCACGACCTTCGCTCCACCATAACGAAGTGTCGGATGAAGGTCCACCCTCCGTCAAGGATGAGCCCCAGATAGACAAGTGTCGCCTTCCTTAACCATTGTTAGGTCGTTAATCACATGAAATTCGATAGCATAGACGTCACTTTTAAATCGGTATCATGTGAACGAGAGGTGAGTGGAATTGTACTGCATGTTACGAAGCTACTATGCTGTCTAGCCGTCGGTACTCACAATACAAGTTTCTCTCTTTCGTAGTGAAAGAAATACGTGTCATATCATAGTTTAACTAAAATTTTAAAATATTATACCACATAGAATATGACAAACTAGAGGCAAGGTGTATTTTCATTGAAACCTTTTTAATTAGTTAATTTTTGTTTCGAGAGTCGCATTACGTTTTCGGCGCGGTTTCTCATAATTGTGATTAAGCGCGGAAGTTTGTTCGAAATGTTTTTGTTACATCAAAGCGAGACAGTCGCTTTGTTATTGTAATAAAAGCATTTGTGTCGCTAAGCTGATATATTTTGTACATAATATATTACGCTCATGACACCACCTGAAAGGGACGCATTAAAGTGACAGCTATGCGTAGCGTTTCATGCCGTTTGTGAGTAGCCGGTGGCCTATTAAAGAGGTGAAAGAAAATAAGCTCAAGGGGATCGCAAATTGTTGAAAAGAGAGGTAATAAATTACACTTGTGCATTACAATTACATTGATATTGTAACTTTTTTATTAATGTAGAGAGGAGTAAATAAATTCATAAAAATAAGCGATATGTAATGACTATGGTTCGTTTCTATATGATTTCCTTTTCCTTTGCTCCACTATGGGATCAATTACAGGGACAGCATTTGTTTATCTCCCGTCCATCATAAACAACTTTACCTTTCAGGTAGAATTCACCGAAATCTCTTGTTATATCTCCTAGAGGAGAAACGGAACAAATTGACTTTCACGTTTCTAGTTTTATTTCTGCATTGTTGAGTTGGTCACACTAAAAGGGCCCTTCCTTTTCATTATAATTAAACTACTCAAAGGAAATAACTTTGCGGAATATTTCGGTATTTTACAATTCCAACGTTTCGATTTCCTCTTTCCTCTTATAATATCATAATAACAGAACTAGTAGCACCGGCTTTCCTTAATTGTTTTTAATAATATACTCGTGTAACCATGAAACATAAAGGTTTAAAAATAGGAAGTCACAACAACAACACATCTTCACGTCAGCTCACCAATGGGATAGGCAGAGAGAACAGATGCCACAATTCCCTTGCCTCCTTCATATTAATAGTTCTCATCATAGTTTATTCATTTAAGTATAGTTTATTGTCTTTGATATTGATTGGTCAGCTCAGTGTCTCGGCGACCAAAACATAGGCAGCTCGCGCTAGGAGACCAACCCGTAAAACTCACAGTAAGTAACAGTTGACAGTGCGTAATAGATCTTAATGAAAGAATCAAAACAATTTTATTAGCCACCGTCACCACCACCACCACGCCTTACGTTATAATTTCAGTAACAAAATCCGTATATAATTTAAAGTATGTCCTGACTCACTGAGTGAGTGATTGAGCAATCTGAAATTTCATATCACATCAAAGATGCTTTTTTTTTTATTTAGTCATCCGGCAAGATAGATTTACGAAAATGTTGAAACCAACGCATCTGCATAGTAATTATGAGGATGTTCGTGGGTGTCGTTAGTCGTAAAAAAGGCTCCGAGGCTCGTTTGCCCCCTATTTAAAAAAAATACCTATGTGGGTATAGTTTATATATTTATCTGTATTCAAAATTCGACGCCGTTGTTGTTGGCATGTCAAGCAACTTCACAATATAATAACGTATAATGCCGAACACTTTCTGGCGGAATTTCACTCATCCGTATCTTTCTGGTTACGGCTAATCGTTGGTCCACGACAAAACAAAACGGCATGTTTCTGAATGAAACACGGCTAAAATATTTAGATAATCCAACTGAGATATATAGTTGCTAAATAGAAAAAATTCAACGCCGTTTTTTTGCTAGGCTAAATGTTATTATAATATATCTACAGTTTTGATGCAATTGTATTATACGCGCATTTTCTGGTTTGAAAGATTTTGTTTAGACTAAATAACTGAAACTTAAGTAAAAAACAGAACTCATCACAATATACGTGATGTTTTTCAAAACCTGCCAAAAAATGGGGTTGATTTTTTTTTCATTTCACCTGATAAGACACTTAATGATAGGTAATCCGACTACTCGTTTGATACCTACGTGACAAAAATAATACATTTTCTTACTTATGATACAACAAATTACAATCCTATGTAAGTCCTGAAAAAATTAAGTGAATGATAAGTTTTTTAAAAGTGAACAATCGTTACTTAATCGTTTTCCGCAAATTAAAACAAACAAAAAGGACTTGGCCACATTAAAAGCTGGAAGCCGGCCGCCGCGCATCCTTGAACTACCTTAATTAACGACCCCCTAATTAAAATTTCATTCGCTTAAGCGGAAAAAAATTATATTCACTGATGTCTCTTCGGTTGTACAATTTGAAGGAGGAAATACAACTTTGTTACCTCGGGAGTCAGTGCTCTTTTTTGTAGGTTTTTAAGTAAGAAGTTGAAACAATTGCTCATTATTATGGCCATTTTATTGATTGTATTGCGTTTCTCAAGACCCAAACATAGTTTGAGACATAACCATCGTAATGAACAGATGGTTCAATCTAGAGATATTTTTATCGCAATTTCGCTAAATTGTCATATAACGAATAACTAAGCGCAAATGTATGAAAACAATATGAAACAATTGTTGATAACATTTTTGCTAATACCCGTTACACATAAGTCGAATAATACACAACATGTTATTTTTTAGAACACTTTGCTCAGCATACGTTATGTATGATCATTACAGATTTTAAGAAGCAAAACAAGTGGTTAAAATACCTGAAAAATGTTATACCAGCAGTGACCAGAGATTTTATTCGTAAATTGAGATTATAATTATATAAACATTAAATCACATGTCAATGTAATGACAGTAAAAAGAATTTAACAAAACTGCTTGTATCGCGGTCTATTTAAATATTTTCCTTTTGTACCGTTTTGATTACTTAGCAATATATTTAGTACGAATACATAACTGTATTTATTGTATTCATCAAAATTTTATATAATAGCAAATTGCAAATTAAAACCTTCCACGTGAATCGCTCTATGAAATCAACATGAAAATCCGTTTAATAGATTTTAAGATAATCGATCACATTTAGACAGACAGCTTTGGGCCACTTTATTTTATAATGTTAATATACAATTAACAGTAAGTATAAAGTTGTATCAGAATTTAATCTTGAAGTTTAAAATTATTGTATCCTCTAAAATGTCGTTTGAAAGTTTGATGAATTTTAATGTAACAGGCTGGTACGCTGTATCGGTATACCTTTGCCGATAGCACGAGCCGTTGGACTGATGCGGCTGTGGAGATGATATTGTAATTGAATGGGGCGACCGCCAGCGGCTGGGGCGCGCTGAAAATTGATAAAGTTTCAACGAAAATTCACTGGCCGTCGCGTCGCCAAGTTTCAAAGTTCCAAACTGCAAGATCAATTTTATTGTTATGTGCTGTCCGGTACTACGATAAATGAGTGACGCTTTGGTTATTTAAAGTGGTTGATGAATATAGTAAAATATGGCGTGAAATATTGATATTTATCTGTAATCGTTAATATGCGCAGTGTTTAATTATTTAACTAGCCATACATTTCTGAAACCGCGATGAAATCCGTGTAAGTAGTTTTATTCTAACATTACTGTGTTTAAAAGCAAAGAAATGTGTGAAATTGCTAATGCTTTCAACAGTCTTCCCATCGCTCTATCCTGGATACACTTAAATATTTCCGGGTGCCCCCATATTTGAAAAAACTGTTTGGTGCATACCTCTCCAATGGAGAGGTGATGTTCATGGACCGGGAGGGGTTTTTGGGTGGATGCGAGTCGGCCACGGCGTCCTCCAGGGATCGATTTTGGGCCCGATCCTGTTGGATATTGGGTACGACTGGGTCCTGTGGAGTCGTCTCCTGCGATGAGTGTCACCTGTTATTCAGAAGAAAGGTGGAAAGGGCTTGGCAGAGTCTGGCCTTTTCGCCGAGGTCAGCCTGTCGCTGGAGGGGTCCTGTTGCCTGCAGATGCGGTACCCTCCACTAATAGTAGCTGAAGGCTCCCGTAGGGGGTTACTTGGTATTGCTAACCCAATGGCCGAGTCCAACATAGACCTGGGGGTCTACCCGGGCTCCCAGGTGTCATGCGTAAATGCGTTCCCCTTCGTCACCAAAAAAAAAAAGGTGCCAATGTGCCCTGTTGCTGACAGATCCGGGGCACATCAGTTTAGGCGGCCGACGGTAACCGTGGTGTTTTAGTGGGTATTACGTTCATCCGCGAGTCCCACACACCCAATGGATCTCACCCAAGACCAGCAGGTACAGTACGCAAATGCATTTTCTCACGAAACCAAAAGTAGTAGATGTGTATCCCACATGTAATCAGAAACGTTTGTCATGCATGTAACGTAACGTATCGATATTGATGTAGCTGGTAGCGGCTATCATATGGTATCATGTTAATGAATATTCACAATTGAGCGATATTCGTTTCGCTACACATTACATTTTACGAATATAAACTGTGATATTACTATTAGGTTAGGTTTAACTTTATTATGTTTTCATTATTATGTGGTAGATATTAGGCTAATAAACATTGGTGAGGACAAAAAAAACATTAATCACAGATTGAGTTATAAAATTATATGTACTTAAACTGTGTGTTTTTGGAGTTTTAACTCTCTTTGCTCGTTTAGACGTAAGGACGTCGATTTTTTCACGAAGTTTGCGATATTCATTGCCATATAAGTAGAATTCGTTTATTGTAGAAAAATGTGCTTTGGAGCAGAATATGGGCATGTTAGAGCAACGGTCAACAATACCGGCATTGAAAACAAATATCGCTCAGATAACCGGTACCGAAAATATCAGGGAACGCCCATGTCCAAAAGCAACTGCAACGTGAAAAGAAACGACGTACAAACATATTTCCTGTAGAAGGATGTTCCTATTTAATATTTTTGATACGATATCAAACTTGAATAGTAAGCCCAGATTATGAAAAAGTGCTATTGATAATATTATCCATAGAGATAATATAAATACAGAAGGGATGCCATAGGCATTGTATCTCTAAGTGAATGAAGTAAAGAGTGACAGAGAATGTTCTACACTACTTGCTGTCTCTTTGAACTTAAGACGGCTTGTTTCCATCGTCTATCTATATTGTCTCTATGATATTATGAGAATCGGAGAATTCTAATATTTATATATAAATATATAACATTTATTTTATCATTTATACCACATTAAAATGATCTTAGAAGTATTTGGACTATAATCGGTTTTTTATTAGTACCAGTTATCCCGGACACATGTCTTTTTTGCTGTTGTAATAGTGTCAGTAAAGTTCTAGTAGTGTGCAGTAAGTCTAAAAGAGTAGTAATATCGTAAAATCCTAGTGGACTGGACTACTAAAGCCCTCTATCCGTTCAGTGTACATTTTGAGAAAATCGATCACATACAGACAAACAGCTTTTGGGGACTTTGTTTTATAATATGAAGAGATATTATTTTATGCCACTAGGAGAAATGTATCCTTCAGGCCTAGATACCCTTTAACAACACCGTAGTCCGAAACATGGAGAGCCGCTAAAACATGAATGCAATGGGCACCACTGATAAGGTACCCCGGATTCATCAGCAACAGGTTTCTTCTGCGATTGGTCGGTGCCCATTATTAAGCCTAGATTACTCCACAGGGGAGGCTGTCTCAACGACGAGATCGTGCAATAGATTCAGAATCCTTATCTTAGTGTAACGCTGTGGCGTGAATTGAGCGCGCTTATTGGCACAGATTATAATATTTTTTTATTTAATGTAAATGGAACGGTTTTTTAATTTTGCTTTGCTCCCTGAAGTGAGGTGAAATGATATGCCGCTACGATAGCGATATCAAAATTTACTTTAGAGTAGAGCACGCCCTAGTTAGTATAACATTGCTTAATTTGCTGACCACTCCATGCGTTGCTGAGTAACAAAAATATCGCATTAATCGTTGTATTTTAAGGAAAAAGAAAGATATTTATATCAGTGAAATTTTATTGAATTTTTTTTTTTTAATAATCCCGAGAATTAATTGTTTCAAACTTTGGGACACGGGACTTTTTGAATATACTAGAGATCTGCCCTGGCTTTGCCCGAGAATAAACGGGATCGCATTGCTAGTTTAGCTACACTTTATTCGTAAAACAAGGCAGGACAATGTCCTAATTATGAAGCCTACTATATTTCAGAGAAAGTTGGATCAAAATTGATCCTGGCGTTCCAGAGATTGCCATGTGTGAACATGATGGCAGACCTACTGATAAAATGGTTGTGTATGTATCAGAATATCGTTATACACTTCACTTTAAAAGGCCTATTTTAAAATCACCGACACATCAATTTTATTTATATGTATGGATTAAGATGTAGGTAGGACAAGTTATAATACTTACCTTTAAATTTATAATAACTGCATCCAGTAAATTTCTATAATACGGTACGTGCTCTAAAATTTTCAAAAATAATATAAATATAAAGAATTTCTGGAACTTTACTCGCGTCGTCCTATCGAAACTTTACAACAACGACAATTTACAACATGTGCAGGTCAGGAATAAAGTCGCTCCCCTACTTAGTTGCATGTTACTCGTAAGTTTTACCCGCACGGGAGTTGCAGGGAGTTACTCGAAATGTTCCAAACCGGCTCCGAGATATGCGAACGAAGTTAAACAAACGGTCGGCGCACGACACCTTGTGAATAATATTGATATCGTGATCCTAAATGGTGATGTCAACATTTTTAAATCCAAATAATTGTTTTAAATTTCTTAATACTAAGTGAAATACTTTAAATTTGGGTTTATCCGATGCATACTAGTAGAAAATGTAAGATTATTTATTCGTAATAGGCAAATTGTTATTCTTCACTATTTCTATTTAATTAGCTACTAGGTGGATTGAAAAGTACCCGGCCTAAGACATATTCGTTCAATCCTAAAAATCAAATCTACCCACATTATTTAGTTCAGTTTAGACTTGTTAACTATGTGTGAAGTTCGAAATGTTTGCGATAGTTGGTTATGATTTTTTTTTAACAAAGCAACCGGACATAGTTTACTCAAAGGTCATCATTAGTACCTCCAAAAGAAGGGGCTATCACCGAAGAAATCCATGATGATATGTTCAGTACTTTACGAGATTCTGCGTTGTCTTATTCGTCTATCAAATATGGATAGCAGAATACAAGCGTGGTAGAGAGGGTGTGAAAGATGAACACCGCTCTGGAAAGCCTTCGATGTCCACTGCGTACGAAATTATTAAGAAAGTACTTGACTTAATTATGGGAGACCGCAGAAGAAAACTGAAGAGACAGCTGAGATTATTGGCATCTCTTACGAATTAACTCAAGACATCATAGTCAATGAATTGAGTTTCCACAAGGTGCCTACGAGGTGGGTTCCCCGACTACTTACAGTTGAACAAAAAAGGAAGCGATTGACTATTTCACGTGACTGTTTGGCGTCATTTGAAGCCGATGTATATGATTTTTTGTATCGGTTTGTTACAATGAACGAAACATGGGTTCATTAATATACGCTAGAAATAATACAAAAATCGAAACAGCGGAGAAGACCGGGTTCAGCACCCCCTAAAAGTTCAAAGCTTCAGTATTCTGGGATTGGAAGGGCGTGATTATGATCGATTATCTTGAAACGGGTCAGACAATAAACTCTGATTACTACTGTGTCTCGCTACGTCAATTACGAGAGGGAATAAAATAGAAGCGTCCAGGTATGTTCAGAAGGACAGTCCTGTTTAATCAACATAACGCCCGTCTTTACACGTCTGTGCAAACAATGGCTGAAATCCACAATTGTGGCTTTCAAATATTACCGCATTCCCCTTATTCACTTGATCTGGCACCGTCAGCCCACTTTCTGTTCCCTAAACCTAAAGAAGCACATGAGAGATCGAAGATTTTCGACAAACGGCTAGGTCAAAACAACAGTAGAAGCATATTTTGACTCTAACGAAAAATCTTTTTTTCTTCAACGGTCTAAGCGCTTTAAATGGGAAATGGCAAAAGTGCATCGAACTTCATGGTGATTATGTAGAAAAATAAAAATATAAGTAATTTAGAATGTGTCAATTTTCTTGGTAAGGCTGAATACTTAATAATGAAACGTAGCTGTCAATGTACGGCAATATCGTTTGCGCAAAATATAACTCGCCGAAAGTATCGGCCTCAGTAATGTCTACTATGGCCGTGATCCATTGCGCTCTATTGGGCTATGTCCAGCCGTGGACGTCGTCCGGCTGATGATGATGATGACGACGACGACGATGATGATGAATATCTACAACAAAATTATTGTGTCACATTTGAGTTAAAACAACATTCTAACAGGTCCTCAAGTCGTACAATTTACGCCTATATGTATAATTCTCAGTTGGATATGCCAAAAATACCTATAATTTTTTATTGCGAGAGTTACGTCAGGAAATTTGAAAGGCGCTCACTTAATCCTTACAAAAAGATTTGCGATGTAGCACACAAACAGGGCTACCAAAAATAAAACGCTGAATAAAAATGAAATATTTAAAATAAATATTAGTACCAGAAATGAAAGGAGTTTTTATATTTCAATTCCTATTATATAGACTTATAAGATAAAATTATGATCGGGCACTTTCGTTCCATTCTATATTTACATAATATTATCGCTACAAAACGTATGCCTTTTATATCAATATTGCTTCTTCACACACGAGCTTTTTCTACACAATTGAACAACTGCGGCAACATCGGAATAGGAATTTCCATGCGCCTACGTTCTAGACGGTACTGGGGTTGTGGTAAGACAAGTGCAAAAAGAAGACAACAACAACTTACTCCATGTAATAATGTGACACCATAAATTGCCGAGTTCCAACAATAAGACTTGCTATAGCTTTACATATGTAAAGCTATAGTAAAAAATTGTATGTATAAACAACATCAAAAACACAGGTTCGCGCTATTTCCATAATGGGCTAGACGGAGGGAACTGAGTGCCACATATCACGATCCTTTCATACCTGCCTTGCCTCCTCCCTATTAATTATTCCCCTCATACAAACACGCCGGTTGCGAATACTCTTGACATCACATAGATATTTTCCTTAAAGGGCAATAGTTGAGCAAAATTCTCGTTCAGGAATCAAAAATATTATATTTCGTGTTTCTTCAACCCTAAAGTAAGTTTCTCCGGAGTTTTTCTTTACCTACGAACAATGTCTGATGACGAGAGGTTTTATATAAGATCGAGTGGCAGAAGGTCTCTGTTTTTTCAACACCAGCGCTTAATAGTGACTACAATCCAATTTACAAGATTATTTATCTTTTACTCGTTGTATCTATATGTTTGACTTCCAACAGAATGTTTTGGAAGCTTTTCAAATCACTGTTTAATTTTTTATTTAATAATATCTAATATTTATTGTTAAAGTTCAAATAATCCTCACATAATACAACCTTAAAGTGCCATCTTCAGTTTCGTGTTTCGTGAGGTTTGTGAGTAGCCGTAGTAGAGTAGGTGACCCATTGAGAGCGGGAAAGGAGCGAAGGAGGGCAACGCATAGTAATTATGTGGATGTTCACGGGCTTCGGTACTCGTGAACGTTCTATGAATGCTCATTATTTATATTCATTATATATATTATTTAATATTTCTAAATTTAATAATAAATTATATACTTCCGATGTCTAGTACTGGTAACAAAAGTCCTTGCAGAACTTAGCACTGGAAATGTTGTATATCCTGTGTTTAGTTCCATAACATTATTAGTATTATACAAGTATTGACATAATTCCTTCCATCTTATAGACCCTATCGATGGTGGAAAATTTTGTTTTCACATTTTCTTTCGAACCAATATAATTAGGCATTTAAAATAACTTCTTCAAGGAAACCAAAACATTTACAATGTGATTTATTTCTAAACTAAAGTATACATTTATTTGTTTCTTGTAAACAGTTTAATTTCATACACTAACAGTTTAGTTTTGAATAATCGAAACGATATATTGTTGAAAAATAGTACCGTATACGGGTCCTTTGTTTGGGAATGTTCAAATTAAAAAATGCACAAAACAGTGACCGTAACTCGCCCAGGAAAGCGCATGCGGGTTCAGCTATTAAATTACATAGACAGCAAACATCGACTCGCGTACTTTCAGCAAAAGCGACCTAAACCACAATATAGCCAGCAGGTGTGCGAGTTGAAATTGTTTCTCTCTTCCAATGCAAATATTAGTTAATTAAGTGCAAACCAAGAGTAGCAGTTGGCTCGGTAGCTCGAAGAAATGTTTGACTTGAGATCGAGTTTAATAACCAGTGCTAACAGTTCACCCCCGCTTCTCAGCGTCCAAATACCCTTCCCGTTGATTTAGTCGGTTAGAGATTTAATACGCCTTTTATGAATAAAATATTCTACTGTATACATACTTAACACTTGTCAAGGTTCCGCTATGAAGAAAGGTATATTCTTTTGAAATTTCAATTCAATTGATTTATTTGTGTTAGATGGCTTTATCCAAATATCTCTTATCGACATTACATTACTCTTTTGTTTGTCTCTCTCTCTCTCTCTCTCTCTCTCCGACATATGGTCTACCTTATAACTTAATGGGGTTGCAAGTGGAAAACTCCCGTTTCCTATAATAAAGCTCAACATCTCTAAATGGTCAACAATTAGTACAATTAGCTTTTAGGATGTCACACTTGGAGTCTTTCCAACTTTGAAATTATAATTGAATAGAACTAAATGTTAATGTTTTGTAGATAAGAAATATAAATCAATATACGTCACTCAAATCTCACAATCTGCACGAAGTGCTATGGCACAAGCTCACAAGATTATGTGCGAAGTTTATGCTAAGTTTTTTATGCAAGAGGGTTTCGAGATCAACACTTCGACAATGATTATAAATTCTAGTCTTAACCAGAAACTGAAAACGGAATATTGAATTTTATTACGTAATATTTTTTTTTTACAGAATCGCTTTCACTGGACATAAATTAAACAATAAAAAATCGTTTTATTTCAGCCTGTATGGAACAAACGAATCAAGTACCATTTTTCGGAAAACATCGAAATAAAACCTTAACGCGATATCATAAACGGCAGAATGCTTAAATGAAATGAAACATACAATTCTTATGTTGTACTACTCGATACAAAACGCTATATTTTTATAGCTAAGTAAACGATTTTATTGCCAATCGTATATTTTTATTGCTTTCCGTTCGGTCCTAAATGTCCAGTAATTAATCTGTGGGCTTTTAAATGCTTTCGCATGCATTTTTGGCTTTACTTAATCAATCACCACAACGACAACCTTTTTTTTCTAATTTCGTTTCATTTGAATAAGGAGGTAAATATACCTAAATTATTCCTTTAACACTATTTCTTAAATTAGTTTTTTGGGAAGCACGACTATAACTAATGATAAATCTTCAGTCAGGAATTCTTGACCGGACCCTATGACGGTCTATGGGAAATGTCTATGTCTAGCAGTGGACATCATCCGGCTGATAATGCTCATGATGTGGAACCAAAATGTAAGCAATGCAAGAATGGTGACCCACTCATCTCCCATCCCGAGTCTCCATTTATACAAAATGTGTCAACTTTTATAATAATAATAATAATAATAATAATAATAATAATAATAATAATAATAATAATAATAATAATAATAATAATAATAATGATGATGATGATAATATCTGTGTACTAATAGCACCATATTATCCTAGGTTGGATCTAAGCTCCACAAGTACTTGTGTTACACGTACCTGACAACGGAAATATATTTAATATTTTTTAATAATTTAAGAAATTGTACACATTCAAGATATATTTTTCGAAATACATATATAAACATTTATCACCTGGGCACGATTCGATCTCGTGACCTCTAGTGCAGCATGCACGATTATCCAAGCTATGCTATCACTGCGCCACCCGGTGGTTATTACGAGGATGGTCTACTCGTTACAATCGACTAGAAAGACTAACGATAGTGTATTTAGTACTTCAACATTAAATAACGGTGTAAGTGAGGAATTGGCTTCCCAGTGGATTATGCACCTAGTTAGGTATCACCATTGCAGTAAGAGGTGACGCTATGCTGCTTTGCAGTTAAATTTAGCCGATACGACCGGGGATCGCTGTTTCAGATGGTTTGCGGCTGGCCGGTGGCAATTTGGAGGGGTTGGATAAAAGAGGCTGGGTCGTGAAATATCGTCATGTGCGCACATTAATGGCGTCGATAGTTACCAAAAGCCGACAAATGATTTCTAGTTTGTCCCCGTATGCTTTAAAAAAATATGTGTGTAATCGTGTACACGCATTACAAGTTATACTTCTTGTAACGCGTGTACATAAGTACACTTTACAACTTAGCAAGACTTGGCAAACTTCAGGTGTCGGTTTCTCGTTACAGTGTGCGCGCGCATCGTAAATATTTACTCTATTATTTTTTCCCTAACGCGCGAGAAGAAGTGTCACTTCAAACACATTTCCTAGGACAATGGCCGATGAAAAATCAAAAGATAAGACAGAAGTCATCGGACTTTTGATCCTACTTTTTGAATCCTACACAATTCGTATTCGTAAACTCGTATCGTAACCACTTTACAAACTGACTTACCACAAGGCCAAAGCAACGGTTAATATGTTATAATATATCAAACGTAACCCCTAAAATTGGGACTCGATGTAACATAAACTAACTGGAACAGAAGACACATACGTACCAATTAATATTCCGCACCGGGTCCTTTGAAGTTCAGAGCAAACGTCTAAATTGGTCTCTAATAGCCTGTCTGATTGTCAATGCGTAAAATAATGCGTTCCGGTGCGGAATCGAGAGGGAGGATCGTGTGTGTTTGTCATGCAACTTGTGATGAAACGGGGTTTAATGTGGGTTTAGCGTCGTCATTCTTCGTCTAAGGACTAATGAGTGTCAATATGACTGGATGAGATTTTCAAGCGAAAACAGCGCTTTTTATAGTATAGGAGTAAAACAAACAATTGGACTATTATGATTATCGATTCCCACGGACATCCTCATAAAATTACTATTCCGATGATTCGCCCTCCTTTCCTCTTCCCCTCCAATGGGCCACCGGTTACCCACATTCGGCACGAAACGCGATAGCAAAAATGTTACTTTACGGCGGTAACATGTGAGACTTACCTCCCCATTCGTGACCAATTCCGATACATTGCAGCATGGTAACTCCAACAAAATTTTGATTTCTTTTTGGGTTCTGTTGGGGATGGTCATGCTCCGTTAGCCAGAGGTAGTGCTATGCTCTAATGCTGATATAATAATGAAGTAAAGTGAATGCTATACTGTCGCGTTTTGTTTGGTATGTGCTGCTGCTGTTATAAGTATCTGGTAGCCTATTGATGGCGTGGGATGAAGGAGGGCTGGATGTATTGCTCTCCTTCATCCCACTTTCCTTCGTTCATTCCCCATTGATGGGATACAGCAGCAGCATAAACCAAACAAAACGCGACAGTATAGCTGTCACACATTATTGAGCGGGTGCTGATTTCCAAGGAAGAGGAGCGTCTCCGATTTCTTGTTTCCTTACACAATGAAAAAAATCTATGCCATGCAACTGATACTTTATAATCTGACCAATGTAAAAAAATAACTTAAGTGAGGTCACCATTCTAGTATTGTGTGCCCTTCTTCAATCAGTCTTGATTTTCAGAAATATTGTTTTTATATCTGTGGGATGGTAGCACCCCCCTTTTCCCCTCTTTATTAAGCCTTACCGTAGTAGGGGGTCAGTAGTCTGACATCTTGGATGAAATCAATTTGACTATGCTGCTCTATGTGGAGTGCAAAAAGCAAAAATCATATTAGAACAGGAGACAGGAAGCTGATATAGGCGGCACACGGTATAAGGGATGAGTACAGGAAATTACTCACTACTACTAGGTTAGATTGTGGTTCAGGCCAATCCTTTTCCTGGTAATGGCGTCAGTCCCTTTTTTTTATAGCAAAGAGGAGCAAACGAGAAATCGGAGCTTTTCTACGACTACCAACGTCCATGTACATCAGCATAATTACTATGCTATACTATGCGTCGCCATCCTTTTCACCTCCCCCAATGGGCCAGCGGCTACTCACAAACCGCACGAAACACGACACCCTAAATGTCACTTGACGGTGGTATCGAGTGAGTGAGAGGTACCTCTCTGGTCGTGCCGACCAAGTTCCACTGCAATGCAGCATAGCACTACACCTTCGAATTAACCCATATGCCGCTGACCAGATGATCACTTCCGGGTCATTTTACCGAAAGCGACGTTGATGGCATTCGTAGTGGTTTTTGGGTATTCGTCACTATCCTATGCCGTGTATCCCACACATCATCTGACCCAGGTGACGGAGAGTCAATGCGTATCCGCACGTTAAATAAAATAATATTGGACTACCTCCACAAAACCTTATATCGATCGACCTACTACCATACATTTTAGAGCACCATAACGAAGTGGAAAATGAATTAGTAAATGAATAAAAGGCATGTTAATAAAATGGCGGTTGGCAAGTGTGTGGAGATGGGGGGGGCGTCGCCAGTGGCAGGAAAACATTGCGGGGAGGAAATTACGTTTCCTCCGAGTGTACGTCGGCAAAGGTCGACGGGTGTTTCTAATTTGCTGAATAATTGCGGGTACAAACTCCGCTGAGACGCGGGGGAAATCTCTTGGACCGCCATTGGCGTTCGAACCGAGGGTAATACGGAAAATTTTGAAGAAATAAAAATATTTTCGCTGCCAACTACTCGTAGCACATTACCGGCTACTTGGAATATTTCTTGTACTGTAAGAAGTTAAGAGATTAATTGGAGCGCCCTATGGTGACGATATGTATGTGTTGCCTCTCCTTCCCTTCTCACCCTAATGGATCACAGAAAAGTCACAAACACGCTAGTGTTATCTGAGATGTACCTTCTCGGGCGTGCCGGCGCAACATCTGGAGTAGAAACTAATTAAAACAACTCGGTCACTTCCTTGTACATAACATTTCATTTTATATTTTTGAAGGGATCTCGTCTTCTTTTTTAATGTTTTTCTTGTTTGTGGGTCTGCCAGAAGTAAGTTTTAATGAATTATGATGATCGGTAATTGAATGAGTTACAAAATAAGAAGTTTCTTTATAGTACAAAATAGTGTGAAGTTAACTCAAAATTGTGTAACATTTAGGCACATGAGATTATATAATAAAATAATTAACATTCATTCCTCGGAAAACAATAGCGAGCGCGTACAAAACATTGAGCCACTCATTCGACTTTGAGGTTACAATACAACGATGAAATGATACAACACAAAACAGAATAACACATCGCGGAGCCAAAGCAAAAGTTAGACGAATGAAAATTAATGAAATTCTCCACACCGACCGGCGGCACACCAGTTTGCGCAGCCAGTGTCCGCGAACAAATGTACCGCGATATCTTTAACAATGCCATTCAAATATAAATATGGCTTATATAATTTTAATAGTTCAGTCTTTGGCTATCTCACTTTTGGGAAATTAGCGAAATTATTATTTCCCTTCAAATCACAACTTCAGCTTAAAATGCTAGAAAAATTGTTTTTATCACATACCGTGTTAAAAGCGATGGCTACACTTTCGCGTTTCATGCAGTATGTCAGCCAGTGGCGCTTTGGGAGCACTAGTTTGAAGGAGGTTAACGCTTCTGCATAACAATCAGCCGTGCCGATTTTATTGGTCGCCTGTATGATTACGGACGCCAATTTGATGGCCCAAATGACTACAATTTTTCTTTCCCCCACCCTCCGTGCTATAGAATATATCGTGAAGTAAAAAAAAAATTCACGTTCTCACAAAATGTTGCCATTATCATAATATATTATGTATCATAATATAATATACGCTATTGTAGTGTAATTAGTTCATCTTGCTACATACTAAGTCAGTTGCTGGATCTAGAAAGATCGCAGCGCTGTCTATTGAAGACCATGTTTTTTAAACAATATCGATCACCAACAGATGAGATATACGTATCGCCCAATATTTTGACAATAAGAAAATTATATATCCAACAACTGCTGGAAAAAAAAACACAAATCGCTTACCTATAACACAATCATTGCCAAAAAAAGAAGCCGCATTATCGTCAACACGAGTCAAACTAACTCTAAGTTTGCCAGTAAACAGTGTACATTCTGATCGACGTTCATGTCCAATTAGGTGAACAAGCTATGACTTAATATACCATCACGTACACACACACACACGCGGAAGCACGCACACAATTTGTATAATAAGATAATAAATTAAATATGATACATACAATGAACTAAGGAAATGAAGATCATAGCTACTACAAAAAATTATTATAATATATTCATGAATTTATGAAGTATTATATAACTTATCTACTAATTGAAAAACAAATGCTTATAATATATTATGGTTCTCGCTGTCACTCACGCATCAAGGCTTACAATTCGAGTTATACTTACATACAAAATTTATACAAGAGTTCAAACCTCATAACCTTACTTCGTGAGCAGTAGGGTAATTAAAATAAATAAAAAATAGAGAAAACAAAATATGATACTTTATACTTATTATATTATATTAAAATATTATTGTGAAAATGTCTTTGATCCCTAGTTTTAGTTGTCGTACAAAAGCTGTATCGGATACAAAGAAATATGCAAATACCCTCCCTCTATACAATTATTGATATAAACATTGATTTAACTACTTAGAAATTGTACGAACGTCATATTTTGCATGTTTTTACATATATAATTTTACACTAAGTCATTTACGTTATTGAATTAATAGACAAGAACATTAGTTATGGAAGGGCGGATTCTCCTACCACAAGCATCTTTTTGCTTAAATGGTGGCTCCAAACACATAAATATGAAATTTGATTTGGTAACGAGAATAAAATTTTTATTTATTATTATTTATAATTTATTTATATATATGAATATATACAAATACTTACGATTGTATAGACGCTTACTGTCTCAGTAGGCTAAAAGTGAATAAATGTTATCTTACACATAAAATTCTCGTGTCACAATGTTAGTTACCTTACTCCTCTAAAACCGCTTTTCCGATATTTACAAAATTTTACATACACATTCAGTAGGTCTGAGTATCCACTGCTATCTATTTTTCATACCCCAAAATGATAGGGGTTGCTTATTCTTAGCATTTTTTTAAAGGCTACACGTTGGATTGATCGGTCATAAATTGTAATTGTTAAAATTTATGACCGAATAAAGCCTGACGGGACAGGCAGTTATTTTATCAGTTTGTTATAACTATTTTGACCATAAATAATTTCACACGATACGGTAAATTCACTTCGCAGTAGTTGATACAGCAGTAAATTGTAACTGATTGTTATGTTTATGTACTACAAAGTGAGACTATTCCCAAAAGTTTGTCTGGAAGACTTCACACCCCTTCGGCGTCCTCCGCTTGATTTCGTAACTTCGGCAGTACAACTTCACACTCGATCCGACTGACCCACTCCTACAGCGGACTTATACATACAAATAAATAATTATTTGTCACATTTTGGATAATTAATTTTGAACTACTTCAAACTCAATAATTAACTTATTAATTAAACAACAAAAAAACCCTAATACCGAAATTAAAATTTGTATTACAAAAGTATTTTTACTTTGTTGTCGTGGTGGTAGGGCTCGGTAGTCCAAAGTGAAGACATACACCTTAGGCGAAACCAATTGAACGTAGTTGTTCTTTCTACCCCTAATAATAAAAGGGGACTAAAGAGCAAGAAGAGTTGGCGGCTTCGCGCACGGCACTTGGAACGTGGAACATCACCCCATTCATTGCAGTGTCCGAAACTTGGTGGAGTTGTCATGTGGCGCGTGGCACACCCAGACCTTGTGTGGCGGTGGCGTCAGTCCTATATAGGGCCGACTATCCGTCTAGGTGACCAGATGATAAACAATTCCGGGGCATCTCACAAAAGCCGAAGGCACTCGCGGTGCATACTGCGTGTATCAAACTTGGCCCTATTTTGCGCTAGAGCCCCGCACTCGGACTCCATCTGGCGTCCGTAACGACACGTAAGTGTGTGTCCACGCGCCACCGGTACGTGTCTCAAGAATTACTCGGATTTTCTTATTGTGTAGAAGGTAGAAGGTAAGCGTCTGCCTGATCACCCACTCGCTTAACAACGATCGTTCCAACGATTTGTCCCTTTGGCACGATCAACGTCCACAACTCATACGTCAAAATTTTGCACACTAGGGTCCAAATGCTTGCCACGGCCACATCGTTATAACAATAGTTCGCGTAGAGATAGATTACAATCTTCAAAAATATAAAAAAACACTTCTTATTAAAAAAAAATAATGGTTCCATTTAAGATTTTAGTCATTTAAAAATGTAACCGGTTACCTCTGAAGATCGCATCTCCTTTACATAAATGAACGTAAATCTCGACACTGCTCCGATTAAGAATAAGGATTGACCTAGTGCTTTGTAGAAAGCGGGTTAAGGGTTATCAAGCATCCTGTTCACTTTTATGAGAAAAGGATCCTAGAATGTAAAGGCGCTTTTTTCAATTATGGATACTTTTATGAAAAGCCACGCTGGTTTATACACGCTATGCACGGTAAAGTGATATTTCTTATACTGCCATTTAACGTGTTTTATACTACAGATGTCCACTGTTATCGGTCACCCATAAGTATGATAGTAACATATGTGGACTTGTCACACACATAGACCAGCACTGCGCTAAGCACCGAAAGGACTTGTGTTAAGTAAGTAGCAAAACACCGAGGTTTCATCCGCGTATTTCCGGCTCTATTAGTCGTAACGTCGGGGTAATATATAATATAATAATAATAATAATAATAATAATAATAATAATAATAATAATAATAATAATAATAATAATAATAATAATAATAATAATAGTAATAATAATATCTGTGGACTTACCACACTAAGTTATCCTAGTCCTGTGGTAAGTACCGTAAGGACTTGTGTTACAGGTACTAGACAACGGAAATATATTTTATATTCATATAAATTTAAGTAATTTTATATATTTAAGATTTTTTATTACAGAAATATATATAATACATATATAAACATCCAGGACCTAGGCGGGATGCGAACCCGCGAACTCTGACGTAAGACGCAGACTAACCGCCACGTTACCAACTAAGCCAGCCGGTCGTCGGTATATAGCCTGTAGCATTCCTCGATAAATGGACTATTCTACACAAAAATATTGATTCGGTCCCAGTACTCCTGAGATTAGCGCCTTAAAACAAACGTGCCCCTCAGATTTTCTATTATTAGTAAAGATATATTTAATAATTTTACGAAAATGTTTATGTTAGGATCTATTATAGAAATGCATATAATACCTTTATAGTGAAACATCCATGAACTGGGCGAGATTCGATCCCGCGACTCCGGACGAAACATGCCGGGTTATCCGAGCTACATTACTACTGCGCCAGCCGGTCGTCATATACGGATATGTGTGCTATCGTTTACACAATCTCGCGTTGGATACACCACGGCCTCACGGAGAGAACACGAAACGTATAGCCGTCTTCGTTCTTCTTACATGTGATGGGACCTCACTCTCTATTTCGCCCGTTGTGCCGGCCGATGTGACTACAATATAGCAGTGACACAACCACTCATAACTATTTGGTGACTGTACCACTAGAGGTAATGTGGGGCGTGTAGGACGTAAACAGTCATTTAAGGCAATAACATAACTTAACGATGGCGTTAAGTAATATAAGTAAGAAGTGACCTGGTGCGCTCTATGGGGGAGGCATATGTCCAGCAGTGGACGTCGACCGGCTGTTCATGATGATGATATCTGTGATGGTGATGATGATATGAAATAATGGAAACCGACTGTTAGCATTGCCCCTTGTTATAAAAATGTGGCAGCGCCCTTTACTCGGATGATGAGTACAAACGCCTGCTTGACAGATATTTAATATCTGTCAGAGTGTTTGGCCCATTGGAGGGAAGATTGAAAGGTGGGAAACGGCTTGTCATAGTAATAATAGGGATGTTCATGGGCGTCGGCAGTCGAAAAATAACCCGATTGCCCGTTTCACTCACAATACCATAAAAATAAATGTCATTTCGCTACAATACGGTAATATAACTTTAAGCTTCAATGAACTATAATTAGATGATAAAATATTCACATTGATAATGATCTTCCAACGAAATGATGAAAAGGCAAACATTTTTCATGAAACATCAATAAAAACAAATTGATTCTGTCAAACATGATTCCATCATAAAGATATAAGCGGATAAGGGAAAAATCGACGTGAAATTAAGGTTGGCTTAAAAGACTGGCTTCTAATGTCACATAATGGCTTTCCAATTTACGAGGAAATACCGACGTAATTTATTCGCGTCCTCGGAATACTGACAATAACCTTTATTAAAACCTCTGTCGATAATGTTCCACAATCGAATGAGGGGAAAACCCAAGGAGGAAAAATTCTCGATCGACTGAAGCGTTTGAATGGGCCCAAAGGGTGTGTGCCCTTTTCGTGACGTCGACTCGCGTGTCCAATGTTAAAAAAATGCAATTTATGTTCACCGAATAGAGGGTGCAGATAAATTGCGCGCTCCCTCCATCGCCGTTTCTTTAAAACCGGCGAGAATTGTTAACCTTTTTAAGCCGTGACATCAGGGGGATTGGGTAAAGGGAGGAGGAGCGAGCACGGACAATTCTTATGAAATGAGAAAAAACTTTTTTTTTTCCGTAACAACGTTTTAACGGACTTGATGTTGACCACCTATTTGCACTACTGTTACTCTTGTATGTTATTTATTTGGCTATTTTGTTTCAGCGACGTTCTTTTGCACACTATAGGGGCAATCGAAACGCGACAGCATGGCTGTGATTTTACGGCGATGTCTTGCGAGTGAGAGATACCGATTGTACCGGCCTAATTTGGCTGCACTGTCCTATCTCTAATAGATTATTATTACTGAACCGATGTAGCTGTATTGCACCGCATCGTTGGGTCTGGTCCCTTATGTCAGCACCTAGCCTTTGGTTGGGTGACCCGGACTATAAATCATCAACGCACATTTACGTCTAGTCAGTCCCTAAGGCACAGACCGCCACCGAGATATTGCCTCACACCATAATACAACTCCACCATATGAGGACAGTGCAACAAGTTAGGTTCCCATCCCCGCCCCTTGTCCTGTACGCTCCAAAGCCCCTTTTATAAGAGTGTTACGAAGAGCAGCCCCATCGGTACAACATGTTTCGCTTGAGGTCTGTGTGTGAGGTGTGTGAGCCCCAATGCCAAGATAAGGCTTGAGCCGTGATGGGGAGCTAGACTGTGTAGTGTGCAAATTCAGTGTTCATCGTCAGTGAGCATTATAATTTTTGGTGGGAAAGATTCCGGAAACATTTGTCAAAAGCACATTTACTGCATTACAGTTTACATCCCTTTTTTTTTTGTTGAGGCGAGGAAATGCATTTACGCGCCTTCACTGGGTGGGGTCCAGTAGTGTGTAGGGCTCGCGGCATATTATATAGTTTCAAATACCCACAAAAACCACCGCAAATGCCACCAGTGCCGCCTTTGGTGAAGTGTCCCAGAACAGCAAATCATCAGAGCACCTCGAGGACAAGTCAGCCCCCGAAGGGACCGATGCCGCCTCCACTGATGAGGTTGTCCATCACCACATGACAACCCCACCGACTTTGGGTCAGTGCAATGGGGTGAGGTTCCCGTCCTTGCCCCTCGCCCCGTGCGCAAAAGTGCCGCCAGTTTTCTCTTTTGTCCCCTCTTCTTATAGAAGGGGTATTAAGAGCCGCCACCTCCTCGGTTTAATTGACTTCGCCCAAGGTGTCTCGACTCACCCCAGGCTACTGAGCCCCACCGCCACGACAAGGCTTGAACCATGGTGGGGATTGTGGAGAACCTAGTTTTCATCCTGTTGTAAGAAAAATGCAAAATAAAACTGCCACATTTAGCGCTAGTGTTGGATTAAATTTTTAAAAAAATATTTTATATATAACGAAAATAATGAAATTCAGCTTAAATTTACACTTATAGGCCTTCTTTTAAGCGTTTTCCTTAAAAATGCTTAAAAGGGCGCTCGCTGCTACATTTCGAGCGTTACATAAATGTTTGGCGAGCAACGAAACTACTCAGCACTTGGCAGCCGCCGGCCATTGTAAACCATTATCTGTTGAATTGTTATAATGGAATTTAAACATAGTGGAAAATTTGCGATGTTTAAAATTGACTTTCGGTAACACATTTTATAGCGGTGACGCAGTGTTTCAAAGAATCAGCTGCAGTCACTGAGTGTTTGATCGGTAGGTGCATCACGTTTTCTATGTTAACAGTAGATTAGAAGTAGCGTGGCAAACCAGCCATCGGAGTCTTTTGACGTCTAGCTACGCACATAGATATCTGCATTATTGTGATCCAGGTACGTCACCTCCTCCACTCCAATTTGCCACCGGCTACTCACAAACCGCACAAAACGCGACTCATAGTTTTGCGGTGGATTATTAAGCAGTTGTTTTGTACTCTTTGCCCCTTCATCCACTAGCAGCATACCTTTCAGTCTGCGGTGGCATCATAGCGAGGGTTCCCTTCCCGGTTGTGACACCCCGATTTGATTACAATGCCATGGAACTATCTCTCACATGAATACTCATAAAATACCTATGATACCTTAACATATTTACGAATAAATAATAAATATTCGTTCTTCAGACTGAGTAATTGCTCAATCTCGACAATAGTGATCGCCCATAGATCGAATCGATTTTAATTATAGTGTTAAATTTCGGATGCGTATTGAACTAAAACCTTTATTTCTTAACTTCTGTTAAACACTTATAATAAGTGAATGACATTGTCTCTAAAACAAATACATGTAATTATTATATTAGATTAGTCATTGTGTCCGTGCCACTGTGTGCGTAATGTTTAATTTAATAAAAATTAAATCTAATCCATATTATATTCAAATATTATCTTTCTGCACGTCTTTGCATATAATCTTGAACTGTGACTAATTTAGGAATCATCCATTAGTACAATCCTTTGAAAAAGGTAGGGGTTTTCTTTATACATTAGTATACATATAGATGACATTAAATGTACTAAAGCTAATTAATTGAACACGAAACTCAAATTTCCTGCAAAATCATTACATATCGAAAGTTGGATACACTCATTGCTAAACTTATAACCTAGGCACTTCTAATATTATTGGAGTATCATTTGTGGCGCACAAGCGCATAGAAAATGCAAATAAATCGTCACTGTAGGTATGAAGGAAAACCTGATCCGTCTACTGGTCCTATTGGGTGTTGATCCTTCGTTGTACCTACAATATTGCTAATCCGAGGGCACGGGAATGCCTCCTCCAAGTCTAGCAAAAATGTGGCACGGCCGTACCATACAGTTCTCGAAGCCATTCTGGCTATTTTTGACCATCTGTAACTTTGTCGTCGATTCTGTACTACTCAAATAAAGTATCACAAAGTAAAAGTATGAATTTTACAATATGATTCACACAAACATTAAACTTAAATAATTTACTGTTTATCTTTATATCGCAAATGCCATTTTAACCTCGACTACAATTCCTTTTAGGGACCAAAAAAGTGAATAAACCTAAGTGCATAAAAAGTGAGTGCTTCAAGTGCGTTGATATCAAATATGTTGAGGAGATGCTACAGCCGGACAGGACGCTGACCCGCCACGAAGTTTGAGCAAACATTCGAGCGTATGTGTGTTTGTGTGTGAGTGTCAGGTGGCGATGACGCGGGGGACGGGTGTGCCCCCGCGCTTATCAGGAGATAAGGCGTCGGTTGATAACGGCGCCACGCTCGCAAACGAACTCGAGTCTTCACCGTGACCAGGCCGCTTGGAACCCAGCGGCCGCCGCCCGCAATGCTGCACTCACTGAACGCACTCGCCGGCAAAATATCGCCGGGCGGCGGCCTCGACTCGAACGCGAACAGACACTCGCACCCCAACAGGAACCACAAGGCGTCCTCTCCATCGTCGCCGTACTCCAAGACGAAGTAAGTGCCGATCGTAATCTTTCAACTAACCTCTTTAACAAGTGTTGTTTATCACACGTTACGTGCGATTACATTGTTGTAGAAGAGTAGCTTGAATCCGCGACTTCTTTTGTAACCCGAAACATTGTTCGTTAGAAGGTTAAGGGCCCGTTTTACAGGTTAAGTTAAAATGTCAAGTATGATCCATAACTGCTTAAGTTACATAAATGCCTCTGTGAAACGAAAAATTTGTAGTTCATTTATTAGTTAAGTTATTGCTTATCAGGGACTTTAACCCTGTAAAATCCTAATTTGTATGGTGTGTTTTTATCGAAATAGTGGATTTCATCTATGTATCATATCTCCAGATGTTCCAGACTACCAAATCTCTTCTATTACCTATTTTATGTTTTTCGTTAATTCATTACCCTGCATGTGTTTCTCAATGTGTTTTGAAGTACGTCTTGTGTATATTGTCACTTTAGTGGATCACGGCTAAAGATGAATACTTAATATTTAAGTAATATACAATATTGCAGTCTACGTCGGTTATGGCAATGCACAATGTTGTAACCTTACGGCTGTATACCCAAGTGGCATGGGGGCAGTTTTGTTTGGAAGGAAATAGTGTAAAGATGGTTTGTGATCACAAAAACTGAAACTATATATTTCACTTGCACATACCGAGTAACCTCTAGTCATCAGTACGAGTATATACAACAGCAGGAGATATTGTAATGTCTACCTGCAATTATTTTAAAATAATTTATTTACTAGGCGTAAACAGGCGACGGCATACGTCATATGTACAACTACTGAACTGTGTTATTTAACTATTATCTAATTAACCATATATAATGAAAGGATTCAAAGATGTGTTGTGAACCTATGGGTATTGGGGGCCGATCGCTTGAACACACTCAGATTGTTCGGGTGCTCCGTCAGCTTTGTCAATGGAGAGGCGCACTGTCGGAATATCTCTTGACTTTGGCAGGGTGTGGTAATCCGAGCTCCTGTCCAAGTTGATGGACGCCGGCGTACCGCTGACACTGGTGCAACTTGTGGTGTATTTACTTGAAGGCCGCACTCCACGTGTGGTAGTATATTGACATGTTTCCGCCCCAATACGCGCCGCAACAGGCTACTGCCTGCAGGCAACTGCCCGTTATGCCCATATGCAGTATTTACCAACAACATCCCCACCCTTGGTGATCAACTGACAGAGGGCGAGGAGTACCATATATATATTATGGCTTTAGGGCTCTAAGCCCAATAAACAAGCTACGTTTGCAGGTGCCCTAACACCGAACAGGGAGATAAGAATTATATAAAATAACGTATCATAAATACAAGTGATGACGTAAAATTTTAATTTCTTCCAATCGTCGACTTAAGAAATGATATATTTGACGGGTGAATACACGAAGACGAAAAGTCTTTTGAAAACCTTGAAATAACATTTACATATTTTATGTGATATTTACTAAGACGTTTCCAGAGCAGCCCAAAGTGATTTTATAAGCATTTCATGGAATACTTTCATCATAATCTGTTTTAAGCACAGAAATAAAGTCAACATTGAAAACCATTGCGTCCCTAATGAAGGAGAATCTTGATAAGAAATAATTTCCTCCAAGACAACGTGCTATTTAGGGCGAAATGAATATTCATGCGGCATTCTGGGATGTTTTAGTTGCCAACTGGTGACCGCGTCTATCATTTTAGCAAAATTAAAGTTAAAAACTTTTAACCAACGAAAAATAAAGGTGGTACAAGTCAACGCGTATTTAAACGAATGATGTTAGACTTAATGGTTTTTTTTAATTCGAGAGGGAATTCATACAAGTTAAGGCTGCGTATTCATTCCACTATATAAAATATATTAAATACTTGACCGATAGGTGAGCATTTAATAGTAGGAAAAAGACAAAGAATTTGCAATGGTTTATACTTACGTAAAATTGTCACGGAATAATTCATAATAGCTTGCTTTAGAATATCAAGTCAAGGTACAATTTTCGGTACGGTTGTTGTCCTCTAGGAGAGGGCATACATAACAGCAGTAGCTTATGATGATAATGGCAGTAAAACATAAATTTGTACGAGATTCCATGCTGCATGGGAGAAGAATTACGCCCTCACGTCCGGGTAGGCTAAGCCCGCTCGAGCACACGATACCGTCATAAAATTACAGTGGGCAATTAGAGTAGAGGACGGAAAGAGGCTAAACCTCCAATTAACAATTGTATTTCGGATGTTTGTAGCTGTCGTTAATAATCAAATTGCGTCTGCTCGGTTGCTCTATGAACAATACAGAAACATATATCAGAAAGCGTGTTACATATTTATCTAATAAGATTCCCCTCGATTCTCCCCACCATGGTTCAAGCCTTGTCGTGACGGTGGGGTGTTGAACCCAGGTGAAGCCGATTGAACCGAGGGGGATGTTTTTTTCACCCCTCATATAAGAAGAGGGGGCTAACGAGTGGATGGAGGATCGCTCTTTGTACCCCCCTTATAAGAAGAGGGGACAAAAGAAGAACACGAAGAGGCGCTTTTGCGCACGGGGCAAGGGTCGAGGATGGGATCCTCACCCCATTGTAGTCGCCTTGCGTTAAATAAAAAAAAAAACAAAAAATGTCATTTCGCTAAACATCTATTTGCTTGAGTTTACTGTGTGTGCTAAAAATATTCTCACCGTCATACAGATTTTGAGTCATGTTATATTTTTCGTAGGCTAATCAGATAAGAATTATCTAGTCCAATCTGTAGGTTTCACGAAACGTGTCGCTCACATAGAGGTTGGTTGTTTCAATATTACTCCATCTGACTGCTTCGTGGTCTAATGGCAGGCGTGAACAATAACAAATCGTCGAGTGGAGAAAAGTATTTTTTTTTCCTACGCACTGCTTCTTTTTAGAATTAACTTTCGATATTTCCGGAACGATACGAATTAGGGATCTTCAAGAAAGAAGCCTACTTATTTCTACAAGAATGGCAACGTACTTGCGGGACCACTGGTGTCGCGGATGGGCGTTGGTGATCACTTACTTACAAGTGGCCCAGCTTCTCGTTTGCGTCATATGCTACAAAAAAGGTCAAAAAATTATATTAGGATTTATCAATTTCTTGACGCTTAAAAGTTGACGGTATTACACACTCGTGTCTCGGAGAACACTTCAGGCCGTCGGTCCTGCGCCCGATTTCTCATAGGTACAGTCAAACTCTAGTCTCACCGTATTAGGTGAAGGAAGGTATATTTAGTGCAATTGTTTTGCGCGCCATAATATATCATGTGCCGATGCATAGTCTCTATAGATGTGGCCTAAGCTGAAATTTGGCTCGGAGTACATTATGACTATGCGGTGGCATACAGTCTTGTACTTAATACAGTTTTTATATTTGTATTCAAATATATAGTGACTCCGTATCTAGCGGACGTGGTCATGCGCGAAATAACCGCTTCACGTTATATATGGTTTAATATTTTCTTTCAATATTATCTTGTATAATTACTATACAAGATATTAGTATAGATTCGATTTGAATCGTAATTATCACATACTGAAACCAGCGTTGCCTACCGCGCCCAATCAAGTCATTGATTCGTTCACAAACTCTTTGAAATATAACCACTTAGGTGACGAGAGTAACGTACTGAAAAATTATGTACCTTATTTTAAGGGTATTTGTTGAAATAAATCGTCTAAATGTAAAGTAATATGGATTCACCAAAAGATTGTATTGCGAATTTTATGATAATACTGTTTACCTTCAGGCAAAACGCATAGAAATTCAATTTTAAATAGAAGTGTAGGGTAGTTCGAGAAAGAAAATATTCAGAGAACCGAGATAATCTGTAAAAGAGTGCTATTCCGGCATCTTATGCTAGGCTCAGAGACATTCGGCACGTATTATTCTCGTGTGAAGCCGGGGTGGATCACTAGTGTAATATAAAGTGTAATAATATAATTTAGACTCGTGTCATATTCGAATTTGTTATCGATGTTCATAAGAAGTAATCATTGCAGTTATCGCCTTTATTTTATTACACAAAACTTTATAATCTTAGAAATCAACACACTCAAAGTACCTATCGTCTTTGCTATTAATTATAATTAAAGCTTGGCTTCGAGGCTTTATTCTTAAGAAAGAATATAAATTAGTTTTACTTTATCTGTCTACGCCTACGCACTTTGCCCTGCCCTTAAATTGAAGCCTCAAAAACGAATACTTTAATAGCGATATTTCGCACACAGCAATAATACTTAGAATGCTTAGTATTATTTTTATAGTTTTTGGGGAAAACGAGCTTATAGACCAGCGTAAGATATCCACATAATTGTTTTGCATAGGTTGTGGCCTCTTTCCCTCATCCCCCTCCCAGGAGGGCACTGGGAAGTTACAAACCGCCCGGAACATTTAGCAGTTGTATCATATGATGTGAAGTTATCCCTCCCCCGTCCCCCGGTCGTGCCGGCCCAAACCAGCTACTCTGCAGCATGGCGCTACTATTACCGAAAGTCGTATTGTGTGTACTTTATTGTAAAAGGACTGTGGTTTTTTTATGATTCGTCATAGTTCATGGTAGATAAGGATAAATTTGGTAGTAATAATGAAGAAGATAATGACGATGGCGAAGGAACTAGTGACGTGGCTTGATGTTACTAGTTCCTTCGCTATCGAAAAATATCGAAGTGAACTTAGGGCTTTATAAAGTGTTAATCAAACTCTAGTGGTCGGAATTATGTGCTGGGCATGCGTATAACGAAAGAGAGTTGCCAATTACCGTCCTGTGTGACTCAAAACTGTGGTTGTTTTAGCGGTGCTGGTGTTGTGGCCTACAGCCTTTTTGTGCCCAATCCCATGAAGACCCAGGTTAAATTCTATGACGCTTGCTTCGCATTGTCTCAGACTTAACTAGCGAGCAAAGATAAATTTCATTATAGCCACTACTTCGATACTTGTCTAAGTTCAAGCTTAGTACAGTATAAGTTGACGTCTTAGCAGCAACTAACGATAACCATACAAATATGGCGGTTCAAAGTAGTGTTTATAACCAGTCTTATAGAAAGAACTCTTTCATTTTACCGCATTATGTCCTATGAACTAATGAAAAATTTATTTTTTTCAATTTCAATTTATGTGGACTCGTAGAGTTACGTTTTCGATACATGGCACATGGCACTCGAGCATATAAATACTGTGTGTGCGCTAAAATGTCAACAGTCGAAATATTGTCCAAGCTTACTAAAAACTTTGTGCTAAACGACTATAAATTTTAACAGTACGAATTTTCTGATCTCAGCCTAAGCTACTAATATATAAGACTATGTTGAATAAAGTCAGGGGTAAGGTAGGTAAGCTAAACATGCGCTACAGATTTCAGATTTTTTTCCAGATCATGTGGCTCTGTAAGTGCACTAGAAAAGCATATCATAGCATTGGCAAAGTTTTATAATGACTGCACTCAAACGAAGTGGTAGTCGACAATTGACCATGTGGAAAGACGACCTGCGAACATCAGCGGGATGTTAATTGTCTTCGCGTTTATTGTCTCCGGAGGTTCTTCAGTGAACCAAGAAAATATAACTTCTTTTCTTTGCTACAAAATCCACAAACCTTAAATATAACCCAGTCACATCATAGTACTAAAAATTACATGCAACTACGGATTTAATTTTTATATATATTGCGCGGAGAGATTACATTATATAGACTTATCGAGCGCGTGTGTTGCGTTCGTGTGAGTGTGTGCCATTTCCATATTATTTGTATATAGTTGTGTTATTCGTGTCGTTGATTTATTGTCCGTCCGTCTACCATTTCTATATTCGGGAATCTTGGCAAAAATCTTCTTAATAAATAATGCAGCCCGACTGCAGTAGAGGCTTCTAACCAGCGTTCTTTTTTATTGTGACGTAACGGAACAGCATAAAACGGAATTCTTCTTGTTTCGTCTTGACCATCTGTCCATCCGTATATCGCAGACGTTTTACTCGAAAATCGGAGATTATGGGTACTCCATGTTTGAAAATTGGAATGTAGGTGTACTTTATGAACCGCTACAAAATTATGTAGTATATTTGTGCCTTATGTTTACGCGAATGTTACTCATTACAAGAAAGCTACTTTTACGAATTTTGCCCCTCCTGTCCGCCCGTCATCACTCCACCCTTGACCTGAAACGTCGGGCTATTTAAATAATTAAATAAACCGCGATAAAATCCGTAAAACTAGTTTTATTGTACTGATGTAGCATGATTTGGAAAATAAACCTATGGAGGGTACATACATGCAAGAGGGGGTTAAAAAATCTAATATATGAGCCTTATTGGATAGGTCGTTTTGATTATAATGGAGGTTTCTAAGAAAGTTTTTGATTATGGTATGTGCCCCATCCCTACACACACTTTGCCCCTCCCTCTCTGACTCTTAAACTCCCGAGATGAAAACTAAAAAAAATGGGGTTATGAAATTAAATAAACGCTTTAAATAGGTTCGACTCGCTCTTGACAGGTTTTTTCAGTTATGTATGTAATAACAACAACAACATATCTTCACGCCAGCTCCCTAATGGATAGTACTCCAGCTCCCTATGAAGTAAACATAGAGAACGGAATGCCATACATCACGATCTTTACATACCTGCCTTGTCGCCTTCGCATTCACTACTCTAGTCATACAGACACGTCGGTTGCGAAGACTCATGACACTACCTTCGGACAGTACTGGATCAATCTGATCCTGGTATGTCAGTCTTGGTCTTCCTCGGTGTGTACGTAACATTTTAAGCATTCGAGCTTTTTCTTCGTTTTAATTGACTAATGATGAAATTATGCATTCCGATTGCGTTTACCCGAATACAATGTATAGATAATACATATCTGTCTGTATTCTATGCTATGATAGCTACAACGATTTGACGGATTTTAACGTATAAGGTGCGTTACGTTCATTTTGATGAATTGGCGATACCATGATGTGTGTAACCGAGCGCAACGCACACATATTAATATATATTTCAAGCTGTCAGGTTTTATGATCTTTGTTTTGGCAAGAGAACATAGGGGTAAAAGTGTTACAGGATCTCTATGGGACGCTGGACCTCGTTTCTCCCTTTAGACTATAAAACAAAGTGTTAGACACAAAATAAGTATCAATTTGAGCTTGAAAACGATTTTAGTAACAAATGAAATAAACTCATTGTTAGTTTACTAATACAGCCTACATATATATAGGCTGGCAGCGCGCCGCGGTTTCATCCGCGTAACTGACGTAAACATTATTTTCAAATGTGACTTGTAAATCCAGGAGACAAGCGCATTCAAACAAACAAGAAAATTAAACAGTTCACTGGTATTATGATGACTGGGTGTGTTTCAAGTGAAGTTTTAGCGCCACCGAATTGGGCAGCCACGATAGGAGAAGTACACTCACATGATATTGCCATGGCGTATTTTGTGCGCCTTGTGAATTAACAGGGAGGAGGTCAACTTCACGTCTCCATAACAGTTATGCGAATGTTTATAGACGTCGATAGTGATCAAAAGCCTCCACCTGTTTGTTTAGCTCCTTAATAATATATATTATAAAAATACAAACAGCATTTTTTATTGTTTACGTACTATTGGCATTCCCGGATTGGATACTATTATTAGTTAAAACTCGTGGTGACAGAAACGATTACCTCCAGTGCGTTTTACAAAGGCGATATATCGTGGGCAAACCATCTTTTCACACGAGAGCGCTTTTAGTTCGCTGTCGTGTGAACAGACGTTCCATTTTAGCGCTTTTTCAACACATAGAAGCTCTCGTGCAAACGGGGGCTTATGAGGTCACACGGCATGACTATGATCAATTAATAGGCAATTTTAATGAATTTTAAAGGCCTAGAGAGATATTTTCGTTTTAAAGAATTATCCTGGTGTTGGTTTTTAATTTTATTGTACCAGGGCTGATTCATAACTGGCCGAAACAACGAATTTTAAAAAAGATAGACAAAGAAAGTTTATTACATAACACTCTATCATCTTTTCGAAAATAGAACGTCAAATTTGAATTTATTCGAACCCATAGAATTTGTGTGATTGTGTTGTGATGATAGAACTTTCTCTGCCGTAAATTTTCTCAACAATGTAAAGGAACGAAATTCGTGCAGTGATAAAGTTTTACATTTTAAAAGGGAAAGGCAAGCTGGACAGTGTTTTAAGTAATACTGCTCCTGTATTGAGTATAATTCAACCTAGATAACTGTTTTTAAACGTGCAAGACAGACCTGCGAAGACGCCAACAGGCCTGGCCGTTCCAAATGAAATCACGAATACGGACATAATCTAAAAGATAAAGAAAATCGTTTTGAATGTTCGGCGCTTAAAGTGGTGGCAGAAGCAGAGATGGTAAGCATTTCCCCTAAACGCGTATTTAACATTTTACCCCAACATTTGCAAATGAAAAAGCATTGTGCGCGATGGGTGCCGCGTTTGCTCACTGTTAACCAAAAGCTACGTCGAGTAGACGATACTTCGGAGTGTTTCATGCAGTTGAAGCGCAATACTAAGGAGTTTTTACGACGTTACGTGACAGAAGATGACACATGGATACATCATTATACTCCTGAAACAAAAGAACAATCTAAGCAATAGGTTGAGAGCGGAAAACCTGCGCCGAAGGAAGCAACAACGGTCTTGTCAGCGGGGTAAAATGATAGCGACTACTTTTTGGGATGCTCGATGGATTATTTTAGTGGATTACTTGCAAAGAAGAAAAATCATAAATGGAGAGTGTTATGCAAACTTGCTGCGACTTCCACTTATTACCGAACTTCTAGAAATGGTTAGGTGGTCGAAGATCTTCGTCAAATGATAGAGTCATTGTCGCCGTAGACGAGTACTTTGAGGGGTTAGAGAAAACATTTTATTAATCCGGTGTAAAGGCATTGGAGAAGCGCTGGACTAAATGCATCGAGGTGGAAGGAAATTACGTTGAAAAATAAAATTGTTTTTAATAAATTGTTAGATTTTTTCTTTGTCGTTTCGGATACTTATCAATCACCTCTCGTATCATTTTCTTTTTAAATTACTCACAGACTAAAATACTAAATGTTATAAATGTAATTATTAAAAATTTGCTTACATCATTTAATAAAAAACCTGATAAACTTTAAACTGCTGATCCAATTTTTAATTAACATTGCTAAGAACCACTGTAAGTAAAATTTCAATGAACAAAACCGTATCAAAATCGGTTCATCCGTTCCAGAGTAATGGTATTACAGCCAGTATGTGTGCCACACACACAGACACCGACGTCAATATTATTACACCCTTCTATTTTGGGGGGTTAAAACATATCGCTTGGCGTTATACAGTTGACCTGTTTTGTATACAAATATAAGGTAGGAAGGAAGTGTATTATTATAGCATGATATTGTAGCACGGACCCCTCGGGCGGAAGACGGTTATTAAAAGTATGTGATACAGCCAGGTCAAGTGCACTCGACGCGACACGTGCAGGAAAATTAACACGGACCGCGTCCATTGGGGACCGGCGCCAGTGCAAGGATGTATTTTCATTGGAGACCGGCGCCAGTGCAAGGATGTATTTTCATTGGAGACCGGCGCCAGTGCAAGGATGTATTTTCATTGGAGACCGGCGCCAGTGCAAGGATGTATTTTCCCTTCTTAGTGACTATAACGAGCGTTGTTCCGAGGTTTATCCCGAGGACAACATTTTTACGAGCTTTTGCTTAAACACACCAGTATCGATGTTTGTATGTAATCAAATATTGCTATTTAAATTTAATCCACATTCCGGTTACAGAGTGAGTTGAAATGCATAATAACTAGTGTAAATCGTATGACAATGCTAGATTATTGGAACATGTGGTTACGCTGATGATGGAACCGCAATGTAGCCATAAAGAACTCGGTAGTTAAACGACACAACCCATTACGTTCAGACTCGTTTGACACGTAGTCTATGTTTGACATGTCTTAGCCAGAACTTAAGTCCTACATTTTTTTTTTTTATAAAAATATTATTTTTATAAGTAACTTTATACATTATGTCCGTGATAGGATTGAACATTAACAGTGATAGAACAGGAAAAACACGAACAGTGAAAGTACAGAGGCTTTTGCTGTTTGAAATGAATGTATAATGTAGAAGCGAAATATCACTCACTGATTAATCACGAAATCTCACAAACTGTACCATCTAGAAACATGAAATTTTGCAGATAGGCTCTATTTGGGTGCAGACATGCGATAAAAATTAATTTTAAGACTCTATCAAGTCTAGAAGGAAACTTACCATCTGTTAACCGTTTCTTCCTTTGTAACTATAAATTATTTCCATATTTTCTGCAGTAATAAATCGGCTCAAGCATGGCCGAAAGTACTTACTTGTATTTTTTCGCTTGAAAGCACTTTCTTGAGGAAGAATGTACTAACGAGGCATGTTCCATGAAACGGCTCGGTTTGTGGAAACTACGAATGAAAAAATATTTCAAACATGGAAAAAGTGAATTATGTTTTTCGATTACTCGTACATTTGCGTGCCGAGTTAATTTACAAGAACAATTTATTAGTTGACGAAATTCTTTATAAATTATTCGCATTTATTTCTACGGAGGCATTCAACAGCATTCATAGTCATCCCGTTTCGTACGGTTCGTGAGAGCTCCGGTAGGCCCAACCACCCCCACCCCTTAACGTTATGGTCGGACGGCTAATAACAAGATTACCCCAAGTGGATACGGGCATCCGCGGTGCTGGAAGACCTCTCCTTGGACCTCCAGCCTCAAATTATGAACTTTGATCTGGAAGCCTAGGCTGCACCTCGTATTCGGGGGGGGCGCAATGCTGTACTACGTCCGGCCTTACCCAACCGGGTTATAAATTGGAACACTCCTTTTAGCCCCCCTTTTGTTTACTACGCATTCACGCGCCTTCACCGGCCCTGGGTGGGGTCCAGTGGTGTGTGGGACTCGCGGCACATGACAGTACCGAATACCCACAAATACCACCGCGAGTGCCATCAGTGTCGCCCTTGGTGCGGTGCCCCAGCACAACAATCATCAGGGCACCTCAATGGCTATTCAGCCCCCTAAGGGACCAACTCCACCTCCACAACTGGGGTTGCCCAGCACTACAGGACAACCCCACCGACTTAGGGACAGTGTAATAGGGTGAGATTCCCATCCTCGCCCCTTGCCCCGTGCGCAAAAGCACCCCCTTCTGTTGCTCTTAGGTCCCCTCTTCTTATAAGAGGGGTAGCGAAAGCGATTCCTCCTCCTTATCTTTAGGCTCCCTCTTCTTATAAAAGGGGTGCAAAGATCCCCCTCGGTACAATTGGCTTCGCCTAGGTTCACCCCAGGCTACTAAGCCCCACCGCCACGACAAGGCTTGAAGCAGGGTGGGGAGGGATGACTCCATCCTCTGATTTCGCGTAGACAGCGAAAACCACCCTAGCTTCTATGCGTGCCAATATAGATCCCATGGCGTTAGTAACGCAACTGATTACCTCATCGAACACAACAAAATGGCGTTGGACTCCGTTCTCCAGCGTATTCCAACCGCAGAGACCGTCACACTTGGTGATTTTAACGCCCACCATGCCAATTGGTTCGGTTAACGCTACACCTATCACGCGGGAAGATTTTGCATATGGTCTGACTCAACTGGTCTCCCCGCCCACACAAGTACCAGCTGTAGAACATTGCCTGATATAGAGTACTGTGCCTGTTAGATGCAAATAAAGGCCTCACATTAGAAGCAGTTGTAGTATCTGGCACTAAAGGTCTGCAGATTAGTACGGGATGCACCTATTCTTCGCACACTACACATAAAAAGGTAGTGTCATGCTGCATAGTAGGAGGTAGTGCTATGCATGTTACATGACACTACATCCCCCTATGCAACGGAATTGGACCAGTGCGACCAGGGAGCTACCTCTCTGTCACATAATACCGCCTTAAGGTGACATCTTCAATTTTGCGTTTCTCGCGGTTTGTGAGTAGCCGGTGGCCCATTGGAGGGGGGAGGGGAAGGAAAGCAAAGCATCGGCATAATAATTATGTGGATATTCATGGGAGTCGGTAGTCGTAAAAAGGCTCCGATTTCTCGTTTGCCCCCTATTCATAAAAAAAGACAATGGTACTGCAAAGATGTGCTCCTAAGTTGACACCTTTCTTAAAATAGTTCTTTTTTTCGTCTTTTCCGGTACTCATATTCTATTGACATCGTCCGTAGTAATTGGAAAATTGCTCTGGTGTACTCAATGCCAAAAAAGGCGATCGCTTGGACCCGTCCAACTACCATCCTTTGGCAATAACCCCTTTATTATCAAAGATACCAGATAGAGCACCAGCTACTTAGCGACAGTCAGCATAATTTCCGTCACGGCCAGTGGGCTGGTGACCTCATAACTTACCTGAAGCACAGATGAGGAGGCTGATGAGACAAATGGGCCTCCCCGTGGGCGGTTCTGTAGTGAATAGTCTGGAGATAGCATTTTGATGACAACCGACGCCCATAAACATCCACACGGTAAATTTTTATGTTGTGTGTAAGTGTTATGTCGCCTTTATGCCATCCCCAATGGGTAAACGGGTACTCACAAACTGCAAGAAACCATCCCTTTAAGGCGGTATCATGTTAGTGAGAGGTACCTCACACTTGGGGATAAAAAATCTGTCTTATTACTCCCCTACACTCCTATTGAGTAACATGTTCCGGTCAAATCTCAGCTCTTTGTTGTCTATCAATTTGTTACTCAGTAGCGGGCGAGTTTCATAGATATATTATAATTAAAACTACCATAACACGGAATAAAAAAGCATAAGCAGTCATATGAACAACCGAGACAAATGAAAACATAAAATTGTATTTGTGCCTAGTGTAATAAAGAAAATAAAAGTGCAAGAAATGCAAGAAAGCGGGACGGTGACGCGAGTTTCATGATTTTTGTTCACCCAAAAAATGCTCGACGCTCCTATAACAATATTCACGTGGCGTGACGAAAAAACTGGCGATGACGCGAGTTACATGATTGTTGTTCAATAAAATACTCGACGCGCCTAAAATAGTTTTCACGTGGCATGAAGATTTATTGATATACATTTTACTATGCCCACCTAAAAAGATTTCTCTTCAGAAATATTAACATTGAATATTAATATGGGGTGAATATTTCAACACAGTATGTAGATATCTATATTTAATACAGGAACACAAATATTACAATACTGATACGTTAAAATATAACTAATATTGAAGGCAACACGGTTTATTTTCGTCTGTTGCATTAATTATAACGGCTTACCGTACATGACGCGTGTTTAATATGTAACTGAAACTATGGTATCGATTAAGAGATAACATTAGATAGCTTTCAACAATGTTTGCTCTCTAACTGATTAACTGTTTCGTTGTGTGGGTACTGTGGCTATTGTTATTATATTTTACCCATCTGCAAAAATATGATTTATGTGAGGAATTGGATGCGAAAAAAGACGATTTAATCTTAGCTATTACTAAAATATTTTATTTACTTTTCGCTGTAGCATATTCGGACTTGTGCGTCCATGTTAATTCTCTCTTGTGCTACATCAGTATGAAGCTACCGCCACGTTTTTGCGTTTCATGTCCTGTCTTTTGTTAAGTAAATCGTAACAAAACGGAAAGATTCGTTAAAGGAATGCGATGATTGTTCACATCTGGCGAATGACAATGGGCGCCTCTTGTAACTTATTAACAGGTGATACGAATGCTCATTGTACTCTTCTGAAATACAAAAATAAAATATGTGATTAATGTACTTGGGAGGCGAAAAGTCGGGAAAGGCTAGCAATGCTATGGAACATTTCTCTTACTGTATTATTAGTAGGAGATAGTGACATACTGTAGTGCAGTCGAATAGTCCGGCACGACCGCGGAGCTACCTTACACGATGGCGTCGTAAAGTTATAGCTGTGCTGCCGCGTTGTGTTTGAATTTCCGGTGGCCCATGGAGG
>JAFELO010000763.1:234545-322881 GCA_017140195.1 Eumaeus atala
TCCCACTCATCCTTCAAATGGCCACTAAGGGCTACTCACAAACCGAACCGCACTAAACCTTACAGTATAATCATCACTTTTAGGGCGGTATCATGTGAGTGAGAGGCGCTACCCCGGTCGTGCTGGCCTAATTCGGCTACAATGCAGCATAACGCTACCTCTTACGCTGAAGCGTTACACCCTAACCTACTAACCTCAGCTCACCACTGGACGAAACGTGTTACATAATTAAATAATGTAATTGAACGTTTATTCATTTACAAAATATTCTTGTATACATATTCTGAATTGTAATTTTAAAGCATTGTACAAGCACATATATTATAAAATCAACATTACGCGCGTGATTTTAAATACTTTAGCCAAGCAGATACTATATGATAGAAGTGCATTATTTCAACATATATTTTTTTGCAAAGTCAGTGCATAACTTTACATTGTGTATATATGTTATATAGACGGTTTGAGACACTGACTGTGTATCTCAGTGATTTTGTAAACAATTGAATACAAGACACAGTTTTTTTCACTTCGTACTGATATTATGACTGCGAAAGCTTGTATGTATGTTTGTTCCTCTTTGACTTCAAAAACTGCTGAACGGAATTGAATAAATATTGCCACGGTGAACAGTCTGGTGTAACATAGTTTTACTTGTAAAATCTTGAAAAAGTTCGCGATTCCCTGGGCTTGTCCTGGGACGGTTGGCACTAATTGTGCGTTTCTACAGGGCACAGTGCGATATGTACTTAATATATTAAGGCAAAGGAGTTTGTTTGTTCGTTTGTTTGAACGCGCTAATCTCTGGTGTTTAACGTCAAATTTTAAAATAATACATTCGTATGTGATAGCTACATCCATATACGGTGATAAGCTATATACTGTGACGCTACGACCAATATTGTCGGAGATGCGCACGTGAAATCGCAGGGTGCTGTTATGTTAAAATATGACATGCCATGCTTACCTGCCGTTAGCAACCTGAAGTTATCTAGCCCGATGTTTCAGAAGGTTTACAGTGACCATGGTGAAAGTAGCTTTATTATATGTACACCATCCACCATCATCATCAGCCGGATGACTTCCACTGCCTGGACATGGGCCTCCCCTATAGAGCGCCACAGGTCTTGGTCACGAGCCACTTGCGTTAATAGACTCCCCGCCATCTTATCCCAGTCGTCAGTCCATCGGGTAAGGAGGCCGTCCCATACTCCGTCATCCGGTGCGGGGCCGCCACTCGAGAACCTTTTTACCCAACGGTTATCTGTTCTGCGAGCAATGCGGCCCGTCCATTGCCACTTCAGCTTGCTGATTCACTGAGCTATGTCGGATACCCTGGTTCTCTTGCGGGTTTCCGGATTTCGGACCACATCTCGCAGAGAAATACCAAGCAGAGCTCTTTCCGTAGCACGCTGAATGACTGAGCCCGTTTAAGAGGCCCACATTCAGCACTCATTATATGTACATTTGCGTAAATTTAAGACGTCAACATGAGAACGTAGGAGGGTCAGATCGACTCTAGATTTGGAGAAGGATTTCACGAATACCTGCCCGTGTGGCGTGAATCGTGATGTCATCGTGCAGTCAAATGTAAATGCTATTGATTTTCTATGGGCAGCTACTTCTACAGTTAGCCTTCTAGGGCGTTCTAAACACTGGTAATAGTGCATATAGGAATGTTTACGCACTATTATCACGCCTAAGATGTATGTAGCGATAATGTGTGATTTGTATAAATTCCGTATCTGCCAATGTCGGCATAGACGAATTTACGACTATTGACTATAGATTGATGATACCACCTGGCGTATGAGTAACGGTGCACCCTGGCAACTGACTGATCCTACTGGTCCTAATAGTTCAAATAGGAGGCCGACTATCCCCTTCAGACTTGAAATCCCCGAAAGGAGGTTCGGTTAATTGAACCTAAAGAAGGGCGACGCATCTTCATAGTAATTATGTGGCTGTTTATGGGCGTCGGAAGTAGTAAAAAGGCGCGAATGCTCGTTTTCCCCCTATTCTATATCAAAAAAGGTACGCCCCAGCGCAATTCGGGGGCAAACGAGCAATATATATAAGTTTTTTAGAGTCATTTTAATATCTTAAGACATCAGGATCACCTCAGTCCACCAGTGGCCGTGGCGGCTGTAAATCTTCTGGAACGCCGGGACTGTAAAATACTTAGTAAGTCCGTTAAAGTAGTTTTATTATAAATACGAATATTTTAACGACTGCGGATGTCTAAAGGCGTCGGTATTGTCGTGAAGATGAATTGCCCTCCTTTTTGCCTCAACCGCCTCGCAAGGGGCCATGGTGTATGTTCCAGGCCAGTACTATTGATTATCATTATCTCCCGAGGACGCCCACTGCCGGACATAGGCATCACCCATGGATCGTCATAGGTCACGCTCACGAGCCACTTGCATCCAGCGGCTGTCCGCCACTTGAAACAAGTCGTCAGTCCTCCGGGTAGGAGGCCGGCCAACACTCCGCCTTCCGGTGCTGGGCGGCCACTCGAGCATCTTCCGTCTCCAACCATTAATGTTTTGCATGCAATGTGGCCTCTCCTTTGCCACATCAGCTTGCTGTTTCTCTGAGCTATGCCGGTTATTATATTGGCTATTATATATGCAGGTCCGTCTCAACTGTGCGTTATATTAAAACCAAGCGCTAACGTTCCATTTTATTGTTGTTCCAGTGGGCTGAACATGAATATAAACAACAACAACACGAGCATCAACAATAACAACAACAATGACGAAAAGTCTGAAATGCCGGATCCCGATTACATAAAGGTAATGTAAACTTTATATTCTCAGTCCGACGATTGAAAGTCGCTATACTACGTGTGTCTTACAAATATTTTTCTTTTAAAAATTTATCCGCTTAGAGTTTTTTCTAGAAGTTAATTGAATTTCTATTTTCTATTTTCTCCAGATTAATTTACTTTATAGTTTTATTAGCTTTAACGTTGTTTTATGTACATTATTATTATAATAATATTGTGTTTAATATTAGAGCGTAAACGATTTTAGATTTAATATTCTTTTATATTTTAGATTTAATATTCTTTTATATTTTACATTTACTTACTATTTTTATTATTATTTACGGTACCATGGCTAATTGGACTAGACTAGTATTACGTTTCGGCTCTCTTTGGCTTCTCGCTTTCTCTCCTTGTTTTACATTCTAGCTCTCTCCGATCTCTTATTTTTCTCTTTACTTTTCGCGGGGAAATGCATTACGCAATTGCATCGGTCCTGGGTGGGATCCTATGGCGTGTTTGGACTCGTGGATTTACCAAATATCCACTAAGACCCCGCGGGTGTCATCGACTGCCAGAACTGAGGCGGGTCTGTCGGCAACAGGGCACCTCACTCTGTCCGGCCTCTGAGTATCTACACTGTTAAAAATATATAATTCTTTGCAGGTTGGTTACTTAACTAAAAGATAAAAATGGGGAGCAGTCGGGCAGTGATAAGCTTTCAGTTCAACTGCCGACCCCCATAAACACTTTATCGAACTAGATATTAAGTTCTCTCCCCACCGCTCCCACATTAAGCCACCGGACACTAAAACAGCGCACAAAACGCGACAGCATATCGCAGTTATACCCCTGTTATGATTTAATGACACAAAATAACTAGCAGCGCCACGTGGTTTCACCCGCGTTCTCCACCCTCAGAAACTTACCCGTAAGGATGAAGTTTGCAAAATTTGTTCTTACTGGGTGTCTACACCCAAAAAGAATCCTACATACCAGATTTCAGGTTTGTATGTGTTATAGTTTCTGAGAATTCATAACTAATCAGTGAGTGGTATTTCGCTTTTATATATATAAACAGTAATTTGTTCCCTATTCGGAATTTGCTGAAGGAATGTTTAATAAATTTTAATTAATAAGCTTGGCGGGATTAATTAATGTCGGTTATTTTATATTTGGCAATACGCCGGCACATCGTTTAGATTCCATTCATAAAAGCTACTTGCAAAAGCTGACTAATGCCCTGGCTTTTCCGCCTCGCCCCGCGAATCCCTGTATCTGTACACCGGATTTGTAATAAGCTTTCGAGATTCGCAGCAGCTTAAATTATATCACTTCGTGTATTGGCCCGTGTCCCAAAATTTACTATTTCTGTACAAACCGAAACCAAATTGTCTTACGGGTGAAAATGTGATCTGTTTCATAATATAAGGGAGCAAACGATCAGGCGACGCCTTTTGGTAACTAACATAGACATCAGAATAATAATTATGCGTACGTGGGCAATACGTACTTTACATCTCTCATCAATGAGCCATCGGGAGCACGTATGAAAAAATTACACACACGAAATACGACATAATCTAGTCACTCCAAGCTGTTGTAGCGACAGGTATATCTCGCTACATTCGGTTGCAGTGTGTTTCCTAAGCTATATGTCTCGTTCATCGTAATCGTTAGCCTGTATATGAACTTTGTTTGAGATGCCTTACATTGAATTCCAAGAAAGCTTATGTCCTACTCCATAACCGGCACACGCATAAGTTTTTTACCTTATTCGTTAGAAGTGTATGCAAATTCATAGGTCGGAACATTTTTGTTCGTATATTATCAGTGCACTGATGAGGGCTATAGTCATATGGTGAACCTACCTTTAATTTTAAAATAATCTAAAAAGCTGTTTATTTAGTTACATTAAAAAAAGCAAAGAAATCTATATACAATCGCCGCCATCGTCAGTCGTTTCCACCCTATGCTTAAAAAGTGTTACCCACATTCAAGATGGCGGTCTCAGTGCAATTGCATCCTGTTGTATTCAATAAATGAGATGTCTTCAGTTTCCTTTGCTTCCCTAAGAGATTTTTGTGTTGAGCGAATTTCTTAAACCATGTGTTCTAGTCATGTTGCAGTTAAATAATATATTTGCTAAACTATTCAACCGAAACTTTCTAAAGTTTTTAAAAGGTACTTTTACAGGTATATTGCAGCGGAATTAAACAATGATGTTTAAGTTTTTTCACAGCTCTATGGGCATTTGTAAAATAGCGATAAAGTAATTGAAGATTATTTTGATATTGAATTCAAATAAATTTGTTATTTATATTTAAATATGAGTATCAAATGTCTATACTGTATAGCAGCAAAATTGGCCTGAAAGGACCAGGAAGGTATCTCTCGCTCATATGCGTAGCTAGAGCTACGCGTATGAGCAAGATTAAGGCGGTATCGCCTTAAAATTGGTAGCTACGTTATTACGTTATATTATGTTTGAGTAGCTGCTGGCCGGTTGAGAGGTGTGGTGAGGGAGGCAACGCATCTGGATAGGCATATTATGACGTCGCTAGTCACCAAATGGCTCTTGATTGCTCGTCTGTCCTCTCATGCTAGTAAAAAACCAGATAAGAGTAGTGGATGTTTTTCCATCCCTACTAAAAAACAAACACTTGCCCAGTCCTGAATAAATCGTGTAGGAAAATAAAAATTTTGCACCTCTCTACGCGGTAGTGTTTTTGTAAAGTATTAACTTTGTGCGAGGGTGTTTTATTCAAATGAGTGTATGTGCCCTCCAACAAAGGCGCTATCTCTATGTGAACGTAACTCAGTTTCAGATGACCTATTTCTAGCCAAATGATAGCGACACTATCGGTAGAAAGCTATTCTGATGCCACCTGTGTTTATGTGGTCCAAGACTTTTACGTTTTATGACACTTATCGAAGACTTACTTTAAACTAAAACCGGTCTAAAAAAATTAAACTCCAGTATCGACAGAAAGGAGACGTCTCCCTTCTATCGACACACGGGTTTAATTTTTTTTATTTAACCCGGTCAAATACCAAATTCGTTGGCTGTTATTATGTTAAAGTTGCAGTGTCTTTAAAATAAATGTGTATATGAGCGACTATTTTGCGTAACAGTGAAAAGTGTCGTGAAGTATGCAGAAGCCAAGAAAATTTACTTGCTTCTGAAACGCCAAGGACACGGAACACATTAGGCCCTGTAGAAACTGGCCCGTGCGCGATTCCGCCCTGAAACGCAGGAGATATGCTGCAATTAGGCTTGCAATCATGGCCATTAATTAATTATCAGATTTTTTTTACCGATTATGTAAGATAATGGTCTATATACCTTATTTATCTATATACTTGTTTTATCCGTACAGAACAGATGTCAGAAATAGGATCCGGCGCTCACGTGAACACTTTGTCCCGTCTCCTAATGTCAGCATACCGTTAAGTCCCCCACACTACAGCCATCTATCGTTTACGTCTCTCGCTTCTTTATGGTCAGATATGCGGCCACTTTATAACCTCCCAGCTTTCCTAAGATAACAAAGCTCTAGCCATCGCCTGAACTGTATTTATCTTCTTTGCGATGTCCATCGTAATTGAAAAAGATTTTTTAAAACAATAATTTAATTAAGCACTCAAATATCTATATTTACTACATAACTTTCATATATTAATTTTGTCGGTTTCCCAATGCATAATCAATATCAGCACCTCGTTATAATCAATCATAAAGTTGTAAGTTCTTGCCATAGACTGCCAGCCAGTATAAATACGGTCCATGGGCAAAGGCAGAACTTTTCGAACTTGTTTTTTTAATGGGTACCAATGATCATTGTTTCTTTAACAATTATTCAACTTCGTTTACAGTAGATTTCAATTGGAACAGTATAAAATATGTTTATTATAACCCTTTTGTGCGAAACACATGGGAAGTTAAAAAAAAACCGACTTTATATTAGTAGCTAAATATTAAGTTACGTTAATTTGTAGGTAAATAGATTGATCGTTACAGCCCAAGTGAATTTCAACATAAATTGTGATTGCGCCTCTGTTTAAACTGTGAAACATTTCAATTGGACACTCGTGATTGTAACCCGTTGATTTTCAAAAGAAATTACTATCAATCAACTTGAAAAAAAAAATGATTCAGATAATACAGTTCACGACGGCCTAGCATTGCCAGCTGAAGGTAATCATGATACGGTGTTTTTAAATGGTACATTCAATTACAGTTCGTAAATCGTAGACCTTAAAGCTTACATTGTATTGCTTTATTGTTACGTTACCAAAATTTTTAGTGCGGTTTATTTAACATACTATATTATATCGATAAACTTGGAAGGATGTTGTGATAATTCCATCAATGTAATAACACCGATTTTTAAAGTAAAATATTCTCTAGCGACTTCAGGCAGATATAACATTATGACTTAGCATCACCAAACATGCTAGACGCCGCATAAGTAGCTCGTGCAGCTAAGCTAAGAGTTGCGTGCTACGGAATGCTTTTTAAGATAGTTTTAGGTTTTCACTTCTATCAGCTGTTAGTAACGCTTCGGGCAGTTGCCTTTTGTATTTCATTGAAAATCTCATCAGCCTTGACGGATATGGAAATAATACATTCTAAATAGAGTAATTGAGAATTACGAGAATAAACCACAATGTTTCATTTAAGCAATTGCACATTCGGTAGTGAAAAATATAATATTCAATTTTATGAACCGTGTAAAGTTTAGTAAGCGTACAACACTAGCGCTGTAAACGGAACTCACGAGCTTGTGCGGTTCAGCCGAGCGAAACCTTTTTAATTACGCCAATATATCACCTTCTTTTGTGAACCTGCAAGTTGGCGGCATTTTCATTTTAATTTCGACATGTGTGACAGAGATACGTCACATATCGTAAATTCACATCGGCGGGTTGATGAGTGCTTTATCGATTCACGCCTATGATTAAGCAAGCGGTACACTTTATTCAATACTATCAGCACAGATACTGATACCAACTGGTTGTCTGGAAGAGACTGCCACTAGCTGTTAGACCGCCATTTTTGTACATTATTTTCTAGTATCAAGCTTCAATTGTATTTTATTTTACTTTTTTGGTACGAAAATAAAGCAGTTTTTATCTTTATTTTATTCATAGTTTGCTTTTGGTCGTAGCGCGATGGTACGTTCTATAACTCTATGATTTTTTAAACTTTAATGTTCAATTCCTAAGATTAGGCCGTTGTAACTCTTCTGGCTTATAATATTTCCTTTACATAAATAATATATAGTTACAAGTAGTGGCATGCTGCATTGCAGCTGCATCGGTACGACTGGGGAGACACCTCTCACTTACACGACACCGTCGCAAAGGACAGCTATCCTGTCACGTTTCGTGCGGTTTGTGAGTGGCCGATGGCCGATTGGAGGGGGGAGGAGGGTAACGCATCTGAATAGCAATAATGCGGATGACTATAGGAAATCGTCGACTATCACACACACAAGGTAGATATGTGATGTGGTACATCTAAGGAAACAGTGACCTTCAGCTACGATTCATAATAGTGACAATCGATTTCCCTACACAATAGTCCGTGTCACTTTACATTTTCGTGATAGTAAACCCAAACACAATACAAAAGTAAAGGTAACAACACCTTGTAGGCATAGAGTCTCTTAAAATACACAAGGCTTATTTTTATTTAACTATCTAAGAAAGATTTTAAACGAAAGGTTAGCATGTTAAAACGTTTGTTTGGATGCAGTTTTATTATATTCCTAAGCTCTTCCGCTAAAATAATGAATTAGTAAATTTTATTATCAGGAATTTTACCCATCATTTGGCGAACAGCTGGCGCAGTGGTAACATAGTTTTGATAATCATGCACGTTGCACCAGAGGTCATGTTGCGTATTGCGTTCCAATCCCGTCCAGGTCATGGATGTATATCCATGTATTAAATATATACCCGCTGTCTAATACCTATAACACAAGTCCTAAAGGTACTTACCACAGGACAAGACAAACGCGGTGTGACAAGTCCACATATGTTATTATTATTCTTATTAGCTATTTTTATATTACTGCAACTGGAAATACTTCCTACGACTCCTATTTTCTTCTGATTAAATTCTTAGTGGGGTCCAAGGCTCCCTGCGATCATAACTGCAGCGGTGGGAAAGTGTGGTAGCCCATGTCCGTTTATTTTTTTTATAAAATAGTCAGTGTAAATCAGTGTCATATTTTTATTTCAGATGTTCGTTGGACAAGTGCCACGGAGTATGGACGAGAACGACCTCCGGCTGATGTTTGAGGAGTTCGGCAGGGTGCATCAGATCAACGTGCTGAGGGACAAGATCACTGGCTCCAGTAAAGGTGAACACTTCTTCATACATAGTGTTTTAACATCACACAGTAAAGTAGCAAGTACTTAAGTTTTTTCTTGTATAGGTTTTCCATATTAACAGTTAAACATTATATAACTGTTTTAGTTTAATGTTATCTTAACTTTACTAGGTTACTAGGTTTTTAACGTAAAATCATTACAAGTTACTGTACCTATTTTAGATACATTTCGTCTTCGTTTTATAATCCGGCAATAGATATTACGTTATCTATGTATGCATTCAAATCTACTAAAATACTAATTTAATCTATAGCCTTAAAAATAAACGACGTCGACTTATATATAGTGATAATGAGTGGCAAAATGAAATATGCCATATATTTTTATGAAATTTATGAAGATAGAATTATTCCAAGTGGTAGACGAATAAACTTGATCGTTGCAGCAAATATTTGAATTAGTTTCTTTTTGAATTAGTTTTCTTTTTAAATTATTTAGTAACTCAGTTGTATAAAAAGCTCGGAGAAACGCTTACACTTATAACATTCAAGGGCAGTGAAGATGTACTCCTTTTTGTGATGCATGTAATATAAACTTTAACGCTTTATCTTTTACCAATTGATTTGACAATTATTTCTTTATTTATTTTTAATATATGCTCCAAGTTTATTTTCTTTTTATGAGATAGGGGGCAAAGTTATGAGTAATAATATTATTGAACAACTACTTTCGTTTCCAAATAGGTGTTTTTAACCCTCATAACGACTTAGTTGGTCCTAATATGGTTTTGACTATTACTTTCGACACTCAAGCTTGAAGTCGACAAATAAATTCACGATACTGCGTAAATGATCTTACACGTTCGACTTTAAGTATGAAGTACCGTCAGCAACATCGGGAACAAGAGCATAAGTTAATTTACTTTTAGATGCTACCTCAGCGTAATTATTTGAATCAGACATTTAGTGTTGGCCTATTATGGTGTATAAAGTGCAGTGGTGCTACGATTGTTGATAAAATTTGTCGCACAATAATTGAAAACCTGAATCTGTACAGAGTTTTTATACTGACCGTACATTGGTACAGATTTAATATAAGAAGCGTACAATTTCATAACACGTGAAAAGGATCGCTGTGAAACCGTTTAAGTTGGCTCAAAGCATTCGTCATGAAATATTATATCACAAAGAGCTTTACTTACTTTACTTAAAATTTTAATTATAAGCCTAAGCAAAATAAAGCGGCCTTTGAACGCTTAAGTCCCTTGAGGTGTAATATTAACTAAAACCGAGCAGGCTTCGTTCAAAAAGAAAGGAATTTCAAATTAAATTGTAGGCGTGTCTTTAGACGGAATTTTATATATTCTATCAGGTCCACCGAAATTCCGAATTGACAGAGGTTTAAGAATTTGTACACGTGACCGTCCGTGGACTTTAATTTCAAGGTTTTGTGTACTCGAATTAATTTCTTTTTATTCAAAGAATTTCACCACACTTTTTTAAGTAAGTGATCAACAGATTGTACTCGCGGCTTATTGTCGCTGATCGATTAAAGGCAATCGTTTCTTTATATTTCAAACAGAATTTTCTGCTAATGAGTTGCCCTCGAATGTCATATACATAGTTTTTCTTAAAACGATTCGAGACGATTCGATGGAGGAAAATTCATCTTCCTCCATCGAATAATCACAGTAACAATTTAAACGAACAATCTAATATATATTTGTAATATATAACAAAAAGTATATTTATAACATCTAATATAAAATATTATTTTTACCGCTAATCCAAGGGAAATAAAGGAGAACTATTTATAATTACGTGATGATCATTATGAAACATACTTACTTAGAAATATATTTTTCGCACCTTCGAACCTATTTGGGCATTGTTTTTTTTTTATTTCACTGTATTCTACAATCGACACCATTTTTGTTGTCATGCAAAACGTCTCAAAAAGGCGGATAATGATCCATTTTATTTCAGCAAGACTAGCCCTATCGAATAGCGTGTAATGCCGAACTCTTTCTGGCGCAATTTCACTCAGCCGTATTCAATATGGCTAACCGTTGCCTCGCCACAAAATAAAACGGCCCTATTTTTCAAAATGGGTAGCCGTAATGAAATACAGCAATTTTGACAATTCGGCTGCAGCACATATAATGTAATAATAAACTATATACTTTATTTTCGTTAGTGATCTTTTTCAAATTACATTTGATAATATTATGATTGTTCGAAAAGTATGCCGCTTATTGTATTTTTCTCTTGCTCTTGCATAAAATATTCATATGTGGAAATGTTCAAGATCAAGCTCGTACACGACTTCTTATGTTTTCATCTATTCCGCTATATCCGTTATCTAGCTAATCTGTGTCGCGGCGTATGCCTAGCGAGCTACGCGGGCCTCTACGTCCTATATACAAACGTAGCCTTGTGCTACATATGGTCTACGCAGTTGCGCCACACTAAACATTTGATCATATTATTTAGGTCAGTATTTTATTAATCTTTTATAAGACACTAGGAGTAACACACAGTAGAACTTCTTATAACATGGGAAGCTAAAGTCTATCTTTTTACTTTCCAGCCTTTTTAAACATATAATTATTTTTTAATCAAATATGCGTAGGAATCGAGACCTTTAAGTCTCAGTAGCATTTCACAATGGCTTCTTTTTAATTCTCATCTTATTTAGGAGCTTTCAGTGTTAGCACTATTCTAGCTCCATCATTACTTTTTTTTTACAAATTAATACAACAATTTTTTTACAAATTAATATTCACTCTTAATTCTAAACATTTACTAACGAATTTATATAAATATCTAAAATTATCATCTTGAAGCAGACTTAACAAATACAAAACTAAACGTACATCTAAATAATTAATTTTTAACACTCTACATAAACTATGTTTCATTCAAAACGGACACATTCCATCAACAAATGTAGTAAATCTGCAGTAACGCAACAAGTAACGCAATTAGGTGACTCAATCTTAAGCATTCGAAATAAAATACTGTTTAATGGAACTTGTCCCCTTGGTATCCTAAATATCGTAATCAAATCTCATCTATTGAAGCCCATACCAATAAACCAGGGTTTTTTATGAAGTTGACTTTGTACAATGTTGTACCAAATTCCATTGTTCTTAGACCTTCATTAAAGTACTCCTTCCATAATTCGAAATATAAATCATTCATATTTATAAAAATATTGCCTCCTCATTACCATTAAGACCGATATGCGAACATCCGCTTAGTTATTGAAAGCAAAAGGATTAAAACGTAAATTTGAAAATATAAAACTATTCAAAATCTAAAAAATGTATCGCATGAAAAATGTACAGAGACGGAAAGCATAAAATGTTACTTAGGCATAAGCCCATTACCTAGCGAAGCGTCTTTATTCTTTATAACATAAAAGGATAACTTCACCTACATAATGAATGCATATCGAAATATTTGCATCGAATATTCTAGTAATTCTTATGAAAATATAAAAGGAAGTAAAAAAAAATATTGCCCGTTGTGTATGAAAGCTTTCGTTCCGTTGTTGATATTTTTATGCTTTATGTCTTTTGTTTTAAAGGCTCTTGTAGTTTCTTGTGCAAATGTAAAACGTTTTGTTCATGTTTCGTTTGTAGTCGCTATATTTATGTACGAGTATGGAGTTTATGTTTTAACGAAACCAATTTAATGCTTTTGATGATTGTAAAATGTATTTCTATGAAATATGAAGAAATGTTGGACATGATAAATGTGACTTATCTCTCTATTCTGTAATGGTCCAGTATTAAGTTTTGCTGTTTTTATTCAACACATTTGTGCGAAGGAAAGTGAAAATAAAATTATAAGAATTTTTTTCTATCAATCTAACACCACTAATGTAGTCAAATTTTGTGTACACTTACAAAATGCTACATATGTTGTAAAAATTGCACCATGGGCTAAAACGTTTTAAGTTGAAAAACACTTACTAGTTTAACACCCTTTTTAGAATTTATTTCTTTTTAGAATAAGGGACCAATAATAATTATTATAATATGGTCAATCAATATCTTCCTTCTCTAAGATATGAAGTGAAGACTGGTAAAGGCTGGCTTAAAGGAAAATATTACTTAATTTGTTTGTTTTGTTAATTTATGACGATTAAGTCTTTGGCAGATATTAAAAGCTGGATATACACATTAAAGGCCTTTAGACGTAATTTGTTAAGGTATTGCATTCATAATATCCTGTTATTATGAGACCGTCACAGTACCTTACATAAACCAGCCTCTTTTCATGAACGTCAGAACGAGCAACCCTCTGCTAACAATCATTTTATTATCAAATTTACTGTACCTTGATTTGATTACCAATCCAAATAGGTATTAACCCCTCAGTATGAAGTATATCTTAATAATATTTTCAGGTTTGTGTGATGTTTTTTTATTAATAAGTCAGGTGCTGTCATGGCGTATGTCGTATGCTCGATGGAACATTAAGGTTTGTATTGTAGTGGTGTACTTTGACGATGTGTACATAGTGTAGGTCTTAGCCCTTGTATCGTTTTGTGTCGTCACGTTTGTAAGTGTGCGCTTCTGTTGCAGGATGCTGTTTTGTGACGTTTTTCACGCGCAAAGCGGCATTGAAAGCGCAGGACGCTTTGCACAATATCAAAACGTTGAGTGGGGTAAGTGTGTTTTATGTTCATTCACGTTTTGGTATTATCGACCGGACTATTATCTATAAGATTGTTATCAACCTGATTATAGAATGGATATAGTTCTGTAATTGTAAGATCACTTAAAACTACATCCTATTTACGGTCCAGTCTACTTTTTTAACTTTGACTCTGTCCGTGGGAGTAAAATACAAATCCCTTAAAATTTTCGTATTTAAAAAGATGCTCTTATCTCCCATACCTTTCGTTTTCAATTAATATAAACCCTTGAAATACATTTATTCCCCAATTCATTGTAATTAATTCCATTCTATTTTATGAAAAATCTATTTCCATCCATTACATCTTGTTTAAACATTTCTAACAAAGATTGTGTTTAATCAAATTTTTAATGAAAACTATATTCTATAGCTTTCATTTTATTTATTATTTCAACTAAAGTGCACTTGTTTTAATCATCTTGTCGATATTACCAATCAGTAATTATACATGTAATATTTAGATCCTTATATGTAAGTGTCACAGGTATATCCTTCGTTGTGAATACAAAACTTATGTGTAAAGCTAATACAATGTGTTTTATGTTTCTTGTTTTTATAGTAATTACATTAATATATATCTCAAAATCGTTGTAAATGTAAGTACTGAAATCAATGACAATGCAGTGTATTTTGATATTTTGATCTCACAGACTACTGTGAGATCAGTATTGTAATCTATACAGGAGACATCAGTATTGTAATCTATACAGGAGACATCAGTATTGTAATCTAACTAATCCGCATATGTGTTGTAGTTCAAGTTATTCGTAATTTAAAATCGGTTTCGTAAATTACTGTCTTTTCCCTCATTCGATGGTATAATGTATAATGTATTATAGGTTGTGTACAACCTGTTGCAAATTGAACCATAACAATTTTACGATTGTGCTTCCACGACCGTCTCGAAAACAATCTATTTGGCGCCGCGAACAATTGTTGCGAGATACAATCGAATTACCGATCTTTTTCATTGGAGATCGCGCGTATCTCCACCCTCGTATCGTCTCCTCGATAATTCAATTCCATTATACTATCAAAGCTTTCCTTTGTAAGCATCGATGTATCATTCAGGATTCATAATCATGTTATCTTAATAAACGAGGAATATTTGTGTACACATTAGTCTTCTTAATCTCGAAAACAGATCAAACTATATCGGCGCTTACTTTATTTTATTCCGTTTTTATTACAATAGATAGCTTAGCCAAAGTTGGGATTGAAAAATTTCTAAGTGCCAAGTTCACGAATATAAGTCACATATGTATTAAGTATATAGTAGAAGATTTGGCACAAATTATTCAAAATGAAAAGAAGTTTTGAGTATAACTTAGTATAGTATATCATCTCTAACATAGTAGTAATCTCTATTCAAACTAAAATCATGACATATACCTTTATTGATTTATTTTATAACCAAGAAATATTATGTCCTGGTATCCTTTATCTTTGTCAGAATGCAATACACTAAAGTTTTTATACCAAGAAATATTATAATGGATAATTCTTTATTTTTGGTATTGTAAAACTTAGAAACATCCGTCACAAAAAATAACTTTTAAACATGAGCTACCATTATTTACGCTTTTCATTAATGGGTCTTATGGAATATAAAAAAAACGCATTAAAAGTCTATAAACCGCCTAGTATTTGAGATTTGGAATATCTTTCAACATAAGTGCTACATAACAAACAGTAAACACCATATAATGACAATCAACCACAGAAAACCTTAAGTATATTACAAATATTTGGCGTATAAGAACATTTTTTTCCCATTTGTGTACTTTTTTTACTATATCCAGTTGTAATGTTATATCGCTGCGTCTTATTCAGGGGCTTTAATGGAAACGGCAGGTATTGGCGGATCGTGTTCCTTAGAATCTTTAGCAAATATTTGTCGATTCGCAGTTTAATGCGCGTCTTATTCTTTCTGTCAAGGATGAGGCTTGCGAACAAGAATAAATTGGGACAACAGAAAAGATGAAATTGATGAGATTATTTTAATCTATTCAAAGAAATCTGTCTTTAATCTTTCATATTTTCGTATACCTAGTGCGTGACTTTGTTAAGTTTCGTAACGCTCGGCCCATCAAATATTTTTTTGCTTCCTTTTTCCTTAAAGTATTTTCCTTTTAACGACCTTGTATTAAACAATCTGGACCATTCCATGCTTTTTTTAACGAATAACGTCGTCTCGTATCGTGATACCTCTAATGTTCCCACTAATAATTACTCTCTATAAATAAATAATGATAGGAATAAAAACATTTAAAAGATAGGAATGCGTCGAGAGCTTTTAAATACGAATGATTAATTATAAGTAAAAGGTAGTGAAATGCTGTATTGCAGCGGAATTGGGTTGGCAAGACCGGGCACAAGTGACGTCTCAGATGTCGCGTTTCGTACGTTTTGGGCCCATTGGGAGGAATGTCAAATGGAGGGCGACGCATCGGCATAGTAATTGTGCCGATGTGCATCGGCGTCGGAAATTTTAAAAAGGCTCTATAAGGGTTATACGCGTGCTATAAAACTACATTATATATTTTATACAATACAAGACATAATTCAGCATTTATATAAATGATTTATATAATGTACTAATAAAATATAGGAGTATGTAGACTATCTAGTCTTACCATTGTTGCAATGTTACGCGACCACATCAACAACGGCGTCTGAAATGGATACACTCACGCGAATAGCGTATCTCAAATTACGTACTGAATGTTCCCTGTGAAATACATTACTACTGTCTTCGTATTACTTTGTGTCCTCACTTGGGGCTAATTATTATATCATCTCCCATGAATTGGAGTGTATAGTAAATATCGATTATATATTATATATAGTAGTTAAAGTTTTGGTTATACGTTGCCAACGTCTGCACTAGAAACAATATAAGTTTTGCATATACCTTTGTAATTAAGAAAATATACATGTTGAAGATTAAGTTTGCAGGGCGATCATACACTGATCCCAGTAAGTAGATAATTATTATTTTTTTTTGTTTTGTTTATTGTTATATGATACAAGAAATTGAGATAAATATTAAAACAATTTGTAGGTTTTCTATTTCCACGCAATTTTATCCGTACATGTAGTAAAATAAAGTCCTTGTATGTGATCCATTTTCTCAAAATGAACGGATTTTTGTGTGGTTTTCGCCAAATGATGGCGCATGTACCGGAGGATTTGCGTGTATAATTTGTTATTCGTGGGCAAAGGTGCAGACCGCTAGTTAATGATTTACTTGACACACTTAATTATTCTCTATTATAACGTCAACGGGAAAAGTACTAGACAGGACTTGTATGCGACTACCGAAGCCCACATAAAGACACACAGCCCAACCCTGTAAAAAGCGCTCGAAATACGAAAGTCAAGTTGACGACTGATGATCTTGTGAGAGTTACTGCCCTAATCGTGTCGTCAGAATGTTGTGCAGCTATAGCGCAAGCTCTAGGTGGGATTCGGACCCGGGCTCGGGCCATACCACACACCTACTAAAACCCAACGATCTCGTAGGCTGTGCCTCTACTGGGGTGCGCCGGATCTCTTAGCAATAGTACACCTCGGCGACTAGCCAGTCCCTTATGCGGGTATGGAACTCCTCCACTAAGGGGGCTAATGCCAATGGAGTCAGGTTCCCGGCCTGACGCCTGGTCCCTATTATGGAGGCGGCTTTAGTTGCGCGTAGCGCCTTAACCGCACTCCCATCCACCGTCTGCGAGGCTGGCCATTGTCTATATGCTCGCCTCAGGCCCTATCCGCAGCCTCGCCTATTCAAGCATCGACTGAATGACAGTCGAGAGCGAGATGTCAGTCCTACCCAGCTCTGCTACCAAATCGTGACGGTGTGGGGCCCACTTAGGGCACATCTCAAGCATATGCTGCTGGGCCGTGTCCTCATCAGATAGCACAAGCTCTTGAAAAATGGTAGTAGCGTAAATGCCAATAGTGTGACACTCGCATTAAATGATATTAGTCATGGTGCCGCGTGCTCTGGACGTCTAGTCTTTGTACTTGATCTCTAAATAATTGAACGCCGAGTGTTACGAGCGACATTTTATATGACACAAGCTGACCGGGCCACGCGTTACTGTGGCTGATGTTGTAATTTCTGTTATTCGTAATAAAATATAGCCTATTTTTTATTATCTGCTGTAATTTTTACCGATTGAAATAATATAATAATACAAATACACAAGTTGAAAAAGTATTCACCATTTATTTTTCAAAATCAAGAGATTTTTACATAACATTATTATGTAACATGACATACTTATATTTTATGTTTTGGTTATTGTCACGGTTAACTATTGCGGCATTGTAAGCGAACCCGGCTGACACAAGCTGGAAGTTATCTTCATCATCATCGTTATCAGTCCTTATCGGTCCACTGCTGGACGTAGGCCTCCTTCGATGAACACCAAGACGGCCGATCTCCTGTTACTCGCGTCCACACCTCGGGAGATACCTTGCGAATATATCATCATCATCAGAGAGTCATAGATATTTTCTAGAGATTTTTGAGAGATCAGATATCGCCATATTTTTTCTTGTCGCTAGGAAATGCATTCAAGCGTGCGCCCAGATCGAGAAGGCCCTATGGGGGATGTAGGACTAGAGGGTGGGAAGAGCGGCCCGTATGCATTAAACCTCACCGGTGTTCCTGCTCGTTTGCCAATGAATGCGCCACGGGGAAGAGTTGGCATAGCACTGTGAATACGCCAGCGGATGCCCTGCCCTTAGGGGAGAGCAATACATCTGTGTAACATTGGGCTTTACGATACGAACATCGATTATTAAAGGCAGCTAGCTACTGCTTTATTATATGCCGATATTAATTTAAAAAAATGAAGAAATGTATTTTTCGATTTGTTACGTTTTTGTTTTGTCAGCGCTAAAAAAATCTATGTACATTTTTATTCCGCCCTTTACCTGACTGGCACGTTGGCTCCGGTGTATCATATGCCGCACTAAGCGCGACAGCGAAACCACCACTTCAAGTCGGTAGATAAAGTAATTGCAAGAGGGACTTAACTACTACTGTCTACCGGCACCCGTAAACATCAGCATAATTTTATGCAGGTGTTATTGCCCACCTACATTCCTTCCAACGGCCCAAAGAAACACATCGCACGAAACGCGACTGTGTAGCTGTCACTATGTGGCAGTAGCTCTTCGGACTTTCCGGCCTAATTCGGCTACAATGTACAGCAGAGAGAGAGAGAGAGAGAGAGATAAGTGGTACAAAAACAAAACTTTTAGTGAAAATTCTTTTTATTTTATTTATTTTAAAGAAATGAATACAGTCGTTGCAGACATAAGAATTAATTGACAAGCATAAAACAAAAACCGAAATGGCGTCTATAAATAACTTACACAAGAACAGCTGCGTTATGATTAATAAATCCTAAACGAATATAGAGTAACTATAATATAAGCTAGTTTAGGTTATCAAAAAAATTGGAAAAAATGATTTAAAAAATGAAAGTTATCAAAAAACTGGAAAAAATGATTTAAAAAAAAATCATTTACCTGCTAAAGAAAAACTTTACACTTTTCTCTGTAAGCAGTCGATACCTCTTCGCCCGTACTCGTTGAAGCGTTGAAAAAAAGAAAACAGACGTCGTCAATCTTAAGGATCTCGTCCAAAAACGGTCTTTATAGAGCAATAATAAATCAATTTCGTACAGTGGACGCGGGGCGGTTGGAAAATGGAAAACCTATATTTTCACCATGGTACAGTCAGCGTTAAGTATGTTGTAGCTCCTTGGAAAGAAAAGTGTTGTTCCTTATCCAAGTATTAGCTTCTGAAATGTTGACTTTTATGGCACAACCCTACTCCTGTTAGTAGAACTTTCTGGTATATTATTTATTAGGTGGATGAGTTTTCATTGTAGGTTGACAAAATTCTAAATTGACACATAATTTTTATATGTAAATATATACCAACAATTCACTCGATCGAGTGTAGGTTTTTCGGGTATATTCATTTGTAATTAGTGACTAGGTAGATCACAATTCTTCATGATTAGTCTTATAATTTACTATTAAATTACAGCACCTCGCTGCTGCACCCTCTTATCAGTGGTGTTATTGAAAGTTGCGTCATGGTATATAGCGTATTTAATAACGTTTCTCTTTGATGTAACCATCATAGACAAAAAGTATTTTCCAAAGTGTACTTGTAGTTGTGCCCGAAGTGGCCGTAGGCTTGCCACCTGTGACGTCATGGGCCTCAGTACCTGGGCTAATCGTGGGAGTCCTAGTATATCTACAGAACTTACGAGTTGTGGATGCACTAGCACACCTCTGCCTACCTCTTCTGAGATAATACGCGTGAAGGTACATAATTAATTATTTACATACTTACTTTTACTTGTAGTTCTAGTGATTAGCGTGTTCAAACAAAGCAACAAAAGAATTCATCACCGTTATTATAATAACGGTAACAGTAATTTTTTTGTTGCTTATTACCTATATCAATATCATTTTAATTTCTAATTTTCCATGTAATGTTTAAATTTGATAATTGGTGTCATCATACTAACGACATAAACTACATAAATTAACATAGATTTCTACATGTTTAGACTCATTTCTACATGTTTAGACCCATTTCTACATGTTTAGACTCGTTTCTACATGTTTAGACTCATTTCTACATGTTTGGACCCATTTCTACATGTTTAGACTCATTTCTACATGTTTAGACTCATTTCTACATGTTTAGACCCATTTCTACATGTGTAGACTCATTTCTACATGTTTAGACCCATTTCTACATGTTTAGACTCGTTTCTACATGTTTAGACTCATTTCTACATGTTTAGACCCATTTCTACATGTTTANNNNAGACTCATTTCTACATGTTTAGGCTCATTTCTACATCTGTAGACTCATTTCTACATGTTTAGACCCATTTCTACATGTTTAGACTCATTTCTACATGTTTAGACTCATTTCTACATGTTTAGAATCATTTCTACATGTTTAGACCCATTTCTACATGCTTAGACTCATTTCTACATGTTTAGACCCATTTCTACATGTTTAGACTCATTTCTACATGTTTAGACTCATTTCTACATGTTTAGACTCATTTCTACATGTGTAGACTCATTTCTACATGTTTAGACTCATTTCTACATGTTTAGACTCAATTCTACATGTTTAGACTCATTTCTACATGTTTAGAATCGTTTCTACATGTTTAGACCCATTTCTACATGTTTCGACTCATTTCTACATTTTTAGACTCATTTCTACATGTTTAGACCCATTTCTACATGTTTAGACTCATTTCTACATGTTTTTCCGTCAAAAAATAAACAATATCTAAAACTTCGTACTTCTCTAATGTCGGCTATATTTTTGTCCGTTCAGTATACGATGAATTAAATATTAATAGTAGAAGATTAATACGGCCGGTTGTACGTTTGGACAGGGCGGTCGCGGGCGAACTTTGATCGATAGCCCGGATTTATGATCGAGTTGGCCCGGTCTTAAGTAATTGACCGGCTCCATTAGTGGACGGTTTTGGGGGTCGGTACCGGGGCTATTGTAAATGCTTCCCAATAGATGTTAGTGTGCTCGCAGTATTATATTAGAATCAATAAATCACATACTAGATATTTCTTGCAACGTACGAATTTGATTACAAGGTTCTAAACGGGCTTTGTTGAATTATACGTTTCAATTTAGATACGCGTCAGATTATAAAGTTGCCAGTGAGATTGAAATGTACTAATGACACATTTCATAGAATTACTTTTCGTTGGATCATAATATTTGAAAATTGTTTCATTGTTTCATTATAATTCGTCACTGTTTAAATTACCAACAGTCAAAATTTTTCGTTAGCTGGACGCAAATCTAACAGTCACGAAGTCGGGCTCACTAGTGAGCCAACATACCCGACTCGCGTACATTTTTATTTTTTTTTAAATTTCACGATGATGTACTTATATATAAGCAATAGATTGGTATACATTCCGTCCGTCCGTCGTAAATATGTAGAGACAGAGTTTTACAAAGACCGACTGTACTTGTCGCTGGTTTTTGTGAAAAGACCTTGATAAAGTCAGATGGAACTGGCTACAATGCAGCAAAGACACGCCTGTAAGTAAAAAGTGTACTACTGAACCAACGGACATAATTTCTTTTTTGCCTTTTCACTCCCGAAGATGTAATTTCTATGCACCCGTATTTTATTATTAGGAGGGGATCCTAATGAAAATTGACTTTTGATTTCTTTATTATGGTAGACTGTTTTTTTATGGCATTGAGAATCCCTCACCTTCGCCCCCTTCAGACTCGCTGAGAGGGGAGCAATAACTCATGACTTGAACAACTGCGTTTATTTGAGGTATCGCAGAGAAATACTTCTTTTTTATCTTTTTTTATAATATAAGGGGTCAAACAAGGTAACGGAATTTAATGACCACTGATGTCATTAGATGTATGCATAATGTTATGCTGACGTGCCCTCCTACGTTAGTCCCTTCTACTGGGCCACTGGAAGCTCACAAATAACTATCACTTGAGCGTAACGTAATTGCATTACGATGCCCGATGACCTACGATTGCCATGTCATGTATAACTGGTGCATCCATATACACCAATTAAAATAATTTAGTGACATGGTTTTAATTGACATCGCACAACTTTTTTGCACCTCACTTCGCGGTCGCACTGTACACGTTTAGTCAAACGAAAAGAAAGAAGGCACAAATATACTCGTAGTTTTACAAAAGAAAAGTAAAGTAGAAGTAGTTTCATAGATTCAAATTGTTATTATTCAACTAACATTTTGTACCGGTGTTTCATTATTATATAATAAAATCTCGTATCAATATCAACGCAGAGTTTAATGATAATATCTTGGAGTACGTACGAGTTTGTAAAGACACGTGGGGGAGTCTACGTGAGCTCGGGAGACATAATACCACGGCCGCTATCGATGAGACTTTGCCATTAAAGTTATTGACGTGGGATTTAAAGCCCCCATAGCGACCCCCGTCAGTTTTATATAAGCTCGCAAGTACACTCTCATAATCGTTGACTGTACTTTGTGTATTTATAGAGATTTTGTACAGTTCGGTGGATGAGTGCTTAGTAACCTGCTGTTATTGGCGTCTATAAAGTCTGATAGACAATTATGTTGTCACTTATGATTTGGTTTCAAAATAGACTACGTCATTTTTAAAGTTATTTAATTAATTTTGGCTAGTAGAAAACGTTGTGCGGTAACCTACTTTTGATGGCCCAGATTACGAGTAGATACAATAATATGGTTAAATCGGTTTAATTATACTCAACATATATAACTACTTCTTATTTGTCACAAAAAGCTAATATGTTAATAGAATATGCATTTTATTAATTTAATTATGTAAAACGATATTCATTGCAGCACGAACACAATGCTTGAACATAAGTAATTCACATATTTTGATACTGTCAAACATATTATAACTTAATTGTTTTTACTATTTAGAAAATACATGCTTTACAGTTAAACTTTATTCCAAGTCTATCCAATATTATACTATATGTAAACATTCGTATGCGTATTTATTTTGAGATGGCTCTTCCGATTTAATAAATCATTGCAATATTATATAGCCCACTTAGGAAGGCTATACACAATCACGCTGCAAACATGGTTGAAAATTTCACAACAACACGTTTGAGCTGAACAGCAGACTAAATTCTGTGATTTTTGGTATGTTCAAATAGAATTGTATTATATATATTTTTATGAAAATTAAAAATAAAAATAATACATTTTATTCAGAATTATTCCTCGCCGTAAGAATTCATCAGAATCGCTCGACACCTGTCATACTGAGTTATCATGCTGAGTTAGAGAATTTATACAATTTTTGGTTAGGAACAAAGTTCCTGTTTAAACAATGTATATTTAAGTAAAGTGATGGGCTTTTCAGGAGATAAGATAATATATAATAAGGCTTACTATGTCAGTCACGATCTAGTGTATATGGACATTAAACTTGTTTGTAAGAGGAAGTGCCATACCGCATTGCAGGGAGGTACGTCTTGCTCACACGATACCGCTGTAGAGTGGCAACTTCACTGCAGCTGTGAGTGGGAAAGTACAACGCATCGACGTGATAATTAAGCGGATGTTTATGAGTGGTCAGTAGATATAAAGAGAGAGAGTGGGATCGCAAAATATTTAACAAACCGCGATAAAATCCGTTAAAGTAGTTTTATTATAAGATATAAAGAAGTTTCAAATACTCGTTTGTCTCACTACAAAATAAAGAAATCTAAAAATCTGGATCTTATTACGTAGTAAATTATAGTATTATTTCTTTTTTTATTACTAATATAGTAATGTTGTAAGTTTGATAAGGAGTAATTGACACAGAACGGATTCTGTATCAATTACTCCTCATCAACTAGATATCGAATTGACCAGTCTCTGCGGAACTGACTTCGACATGCTGATCAGTTCCAATGCGAAGACCCGGTCAACGACCCTCGGACTCTCGGAGGCAATATAATATAACAAGGCCCTAAAACAAGAGAGCTTCACTTGGAGTTTCATCTTGCTTTCAAAAGTATAACGAAGGAATAAAAACCAGTCATATTTATTTTAGTTTAAAACTTTATCAATTCGAAAAAAATGAAACAAATTTTACAACAATGTGTAATACTATAAATGCCAAAGTTTGCATGCATGTATGGGTGTTGGTAGGTCAATCACGCCAAAACTACATAACAGATTTTGATGGGACTTGACAATGTTGTAGCTTAAGTACCGGAATAATACATAGGCTGTAGCAATGTAACTTTTACAGGTGGTATTGGCTGTGACAATATAGTTTGTAGCACGATTCCATAGTTACCACGGGAGCTCCCTAATCGTTTGTTTATGCAGGCTATATACTATCACTCGAACTGGAAACACTTTCTCCTCCTCCTATTGTCTTGTGATTAAATTCGTAACGGGTCGCAATTCAGTTATTAGCAGTCCCTCAAGCTTCCTGCGATCATATCAAAGTGTCACAAGTCTTGGCTGCTGTCCATCCTGGAGAGAGAGGAGTAGATGCGGTGGGAAAGTGTGGTGGACCATGCCATGTAATAGTATAGGGGGACAAACGAGCAATCGGAACCTTTCAACGACTACAGACGCCCATGAATATCAGCATAATTATGCCGATGCGTTGTTCTCCTTTTCACCTCCTCCCCCAATGGGCTACCGACTACTCACAAACCGCACGAAACGCGACGCTGTAGGTATCACTTTACGGCTGTATCAAGTAAGCGACAGATACCTCCCCATTCCTCGGATGTATGTAAGGCACCATTCATGGCACTACCTACCTAAAAGAAATACTATCACTCACCACGACAAACAGGAACACTTGGTAGTTAAATTTGCAAGTGAAAAAATATCTAAGAACACTTAATGTTGATGTCATAACCTTTTGATATTGTGGAAATGGTTTTTGGTTTATTTCGTGATCAAATTTTGTTTAAGGTAGTCGCAAATCCTAAGGCCAATACGTCGGGAGGATTCATTTAGGCTGTGCAACATTTACCATAATACCACCCGCTTACATGAAACGGCGTGTCGGGAAGGTTAGCCCTATTGCGTGTCTTCCATATGCGGAAATAGGAATAGTTGAAAACCTAGTCTTGTCGTCAGACCAGCACTTATAACAAAATGAAGTTGCATGGGTTTCTCTTCACTTCAGGTTCAAAAACATAGGGCAGTTCCACGTGCCAGCCAACCATTCTTTGTTATTGCTGACATAGATTTGTGAACTCCAATATGAAATAAGCCACACAACCTTAATTATTTTGTAAATATTAATTATTATTTGACATATTTTAACAACAATTTCTTTCTTCTTGACTGGGTATTAAACTGATCGTCATAAAAAGTCCTTAAAAGGAATATTTGTTTAATTTAATAAAAAAAATATATTTTATTTTCACTCGGAGTATATTAATTATAAAATATTAATGAAAATTAATCACGAACGTTTTACGCCGATTTAAATTTTCCCAATTTATAATTTTGTATCTTTGTAAATGTTACCTTATTTTCGTCGTACAACGGTTTCTTTTTCCTGATACGGTTTAAAAACGGCTTTGAAGTGGTTTTATAACGAAATATGATTATAGAGGCTTTGGAAAACCTCTCTTATTTGTGTCCGTGTAACTGTGGTGCTTTCTTATAGCTTGGTTACTTATTAACTTAAATAAATCCCATTTCGGTTTTGTGAGGGTAAAATTAATTCTCTTTGTAAATATTATTTTCCTAACATCATCATCATTATCGTCATTCGGCCGCCATCCACTGCTGGGCTGGACAGGCGTATTACATATAAATAATTTCCTCTATCGTGTCGGATTTTATTTTGCTATTCATTTGATTACTTACCAGGCTTAAGGTGTCAGAAGCTGTATAGCCGCCATGGTCACGGACGAACCGGGATGACCTGATGGCACAAGTCATGAAGATGTATAATTACTTCGCTTTTCTACGTAACGCAATAAATACTTCCAATATCTTGCCCTTTTGAGGTTGCTACCTGCCCGGTTCTAGATCCCAACATGATGGTGGATGCACCCGGAAATATCCTCTATTGAAATTTGGACATTTCTTGAACTCCTTTCGGATCATCCTTTGACGGAATCGGTGTCATTTAGTGAGTACTTGGGCTTTGTCAAATGTAATGTAGACGGATATAATTTTCATAATTCAAAATAAATACAACGCTATTTAGCAAACCATAAGAAAACAGATAAGTCGACAAAATATCCTTCTACGCTTTGCCATATATCAAATATTTTGTAACGCAAATCAGAAAAAAACTGAGGAAGCCTCTTTTCTCATATCCCAATCGTGCTATGCGCACCAACTTTTGACTGTCACTTTAAGTACAAGTAATCCATGCGATTTGACAGAAAATCCACCCGACGCTTTTCCATAAATTCGAAATCCTTGGTCCACATACCTTGGAGTTTGGACTGATAAAACGCGTAAGATGGGTTCCCTCATTAGGTCATTAGTCGCACCTCACTGGTTGAACACAACGTGCCTCTACAATATCAACATAGAAAACACATCACCGTGTCATTAACGCTCAAAATATCAAATATTAAGGCAACAATGGTATTGGGATTGTTGTTTGTAGTACGCGTAAGGGAAGGGGTTCCTTTACTGTCGTGTCTCACTCGGTGGAGTGCTGACGGTTTTATACGATGTTCGCGTGCTGCTCCACGTCACGCGGAACGGGAGCTTCGTAATAAACGAAATGTTTTATACTTTATACAAATATGGAGCGTGTTTTATACGTTTAGTTTATAGGTATAAGAATAATTTCGTCCCAGCCAAATTACGGTTACGTTGGCGTCTCTATAGAAATAAGCGCAGGGCGTATAATAATGCACAGTGTTTTACTAGAATTGCATTCTAAATTCATTTTTGTCTCGTATTTTGATGAGACGGCAGTCTGGCATAACCGGAGTGAAAACATGCGCAAAAACGACAACTTAACGTACTCTCCGGGATACGGTGACCTAACTAACATCTGACTGTAATTAGAAATTGATCCCAATAATGTTTTTACATCAACCCGGGATTCGAACATGGACCCCACGTTGTATGAACATGCTAACGACTAGACTACAAGGCGACATCTATATACGGCAGAGTCAAAATAGGATTACCAGGTGAGAAATGAGCAATGCTACCAGGTATTCACTAGAGGCTATGCGGATGTATTGCCGTCGCTCGAAAGATCAGTCGATTTCTAATTGGAAGATCGATCAACCATTGGAAGTTCACATGGATGTGCTTACTAACTATCCGAATTCCAATTAATTGTTTTAAGAAGTAGGCCATTACTGCCAACTCGGCCCAGAGCGATAAAGTTCTCGCTCGTATGATACCGCATAGCAATGATGACGTATGGTTTATGAGTATCCGGTGCCCAGTGGGGCGTCAGTTGAGAGAAGGCAACGCGTACAGATGTTGAGGTGTCACCGGCAGTCACCCAACGGCTCCAATTGCTTCTCCCCCTATGTTAAATAACCTACTGCTGTTTGTGGAACAAGATTTAGCATTTTTATTTAATTTTTTGTGAGTAGTGTTTCGGTTGCGTGACAACAGTCGCTCTTAGATAAGCGCCTTTGGATAAAATAGGAAAGAGTTAAATTAAAACGAAAGTCTAATTTTACTAAACTCTTTCAAAATAATTACAATATGGCCGTAACCCAGACGTGGGTAAGACAGTGGGACTAGACGTTTCGCACGCCACAGGGTAAAATGATCTGTAACAACGCACAAAGGGCGCGCTCACGTAGACGGAGTAATAGAGGCGACGATATCGATCCGCACCCGGACAATCAAGGAAATTGAAAGGTCGACCCGCCACGACCCGGATGCACCTTTCCACTACATTGTCTTATCCGTACCATACATCATATTCGATCGCTTCGCCCGACTGTCGTAAAACCCATCTACTTTTCACCATTCCATGACCACGAGACTTGTTTTTCCAAGATGTCCACGTACTGGTAGAAACTATCGCAGCTTTACTGAGCAACGACATGACTTCCTCCACTCTACAACAATAACCACAATTGTTACAGTCTGTCGATATCCTGTATGGACGTTCACGTCTCTAGGGTAACTCCTAGAAGAATAAAGATCTTTTTTTAATAGTATGGGGGGGACAAACGATCAACCGGAGCCTTTCAACAACTACCGACGTCCATGAATACCAGCATAATTATGCCGTTGCAGTGCCCTCCTTTTCACCGCCCCCTAAAAGGCCACCTACTCACAAACTGCACGAAACGAGCCTATTCCGTTCCATAGGTGGATGTAGTATCATACACCATGCATGGTACTATCTCCACCCATGCAGCACGGCACTGCTTTTTACTAAAATTTATAAATATTTACAAACCTACCCATTAAGGAAATGGCGTAAAGATGTGTTGTAGTTGTTTACAAATCTACAAATTACAGAAGGTTTAAAAGTAATGTGGCTTGTAAGCAAACGACGTGCTATAAATATATGTAACTGTGTAAGAGAAGATAGTGTGTGTGCTTTAGTAAGAGGTAGTGCCATACTGCATAGAGGGAGGTAGTGCCACGCTTGGTGCATGACACTACATCCTCCTATGCGGAACGGAATTGGGCTGGCACGACCGGGGAGGTACCTCTCGCTCAATTAATACCTACGATGTCGCGTTTTATGCGGTTTGTGAGTAGCCGGTGGCCCACTGGGCAGGTGACAAGGAGGGCCACGGATCGGCATAATTATGCCGATGTTCATGGCCCTCGGAAGTCGTTGAATTACTCCGATTGCTCGTTTTTCTCCCTATACTATAAAAATTATTTAAAAAAATTGTATTATCGGTCCCATAAATCATCTTAGATCGCTGCTCTCGGCGATCGTAAAATTTCTTCATTTTTTAAGTCTATAATAATGTCAATGAATTCACAATTTTACATGTTCTGATAGAGTTTCAGCCGTAAAGTGACAGCGTCGCTGTCGGGTTTCGTATGGTTTGTAAGTAGCCGGTGGCTTATTGTGGGGGGATGATAGGAGGGCAACGCATCTGCATAAAAATGATGCGAATGTCCCTGGGCGTCGGTAGTCATCAAAAGGCTATAAAAAAACATGTTACAGAGCGTACGATTCATGGTTCGTTTTCTACAAAACTTTCGTATCTGTCCCACACATAAACCCACTGGCGCTTCACCTGACCGGTCTCCTAACATCTCTCTATTTTTAACTAATCCATAACCATGCGACTTTTTTTAAATTTACAAATAACAAGCAGTATATCGTTTGTTTTACTCGGCAGTCGGCACAATATTGATACAACCCTTCCATTGGGTATTCATACGTATAAACAAGCTTATGAATTGCAAAACGTTAGAACTTAGTAAGTAAAGTAGACAAAAATAATTTTATAATCATAGTAATATAATCCTTAATATATGTAGAATCACATACATATTTTCCCGAACTAGGTTAATTTTATGTTTTAAGTAAACTTGGTTCGGGTAAGGCTTTAGCCTAACCCTTTCTTAATTTAGTATATAGCTTCTATATTGAGTCCAGTTACGAGTATTTTCTTATTAGAAAAATAAGATTAGGTGTTTGATAAACCACATTTTCTTTAAAACAATCTTAGGATAAAGCATAGGAAGGAAGCAAGGCAGGTCTCATGGAGAACTGGAGGAGACAAAAACCCCGCTATTAATTAAATTTAAGTAGTTTTTTGTGTATTCCCTAAAGTATAAAGATCTATCCCGTTATGTTGTTTTATTGTAATAAATGATATTCGGGTAAGTTTAAGGCATCAATAATACGACAAAATAACCACCTACAAACCCTAAAGTTTGTTTCACCTAATCACTCTCAGGTGTGCCTCAGTGATAAGACGGCACAAGTATTATTACTATTGTGACTTATAGTACAAAGCTATCCAGAATGCTTGGTGAGAAATTTGACCCTACCATTTTGTAGCATGGGCTTTTAGTCTATTACTTTATTGTGCGGTCGTACATATAACGGATTTGTTATGGCTTACACTGGTCATCTAATGAAATTTTAAATCTAAAATAGTGGCGCCAATTGGTCACGTAATGGTCACAACTGTATTAAAATTACATATTACGACTAGGGAAAGCGATAAAACACTTGGCTGTTATTTGACGGATCACGCCCATAGAGTCCAATTATTCTTATTGAAATAGACGGGTAGTATATTTACTTGTAAAAAAAACTTTTATCGTAGCACATGAAATTAATCTGTTAAGTTTCCACTAATAACTACCACATTCAGAAATAAAAATATCCCAATATTTATTTCATAGACAACTGTGATCAATTCGCAACCAATTATGCCAGTACTACACTAGATGCAGATTCTCTTTTTACGGAGCTCGAATAATCTTCATCGTGGCGTAGCACATGTAGCGTTTTCGTAGTGTAACAATGAAGCCGCTACGACGTGCTACGTAAACTCGTTTCTCGACTGAATCTGTAAACCAAATCAATGAGCTGCAAATATAACGCTAAAATTACAAACTTGATTGTAAGTCTTTTCGAAAACCAGTGGATCATATTCGTATCCGAAATGTTCTCCGGTTTCCTGCTATCGAGTAAAGTGACCACTCTATTACTGGCTCACTCTTACTGGCAAATAGGGTAGCGTAATATAATATAATATGTGTGGTCTTTTCACACCACATTAGCCCAGTCCTGTGTTAAAGTTTTATAGGTTTTGAGTTATAGGTACTAAAAACGGAAATATATTTAAGATTTTTATATATTTATGAAATCTTATATATTTGAGACTTTTTATTATAGAAACATATATAATACATACATAAACTACATGACCTAGGCGGGATTCGAACCCGCGATCTCTGTCGTAGCACGCGGGCTTACCACCACGTTACCAACTGAGCCAGCTGGTCGTCAATATGAAATAATAGTGTCATGTACAAATGTCACTTCCCATCAGATGAGTCGGCTACACGTTTTCCGCTCTACAGAGAAACACATTCGTTTCCAATCATAAAACTGGTGTATAAAAATTTTATTAACAGTAAATAATGGCTGTCGGATGACGTGATGTGACATTATTATTACTTTTATACATTATTATTGTTTCTATTTATTTGTTGGATTACTGAGTTGGATTGTTGAATTGATTGATTGATTTTGAAATAACACATTTCAATAATTAACACGCCTGTAGCTTCAGGAACTTTACAGCAACCACTCATGAGTGAAAGGTTTCTGTGTATAAAATCCGTCAAAGTAGTTATATTGTAAAGAGACATTAAATAGAGGTAACGGCGTAAACTTAAGACATCCCTAGGATCGGTGGCAGTGCGCAAAATGCATTTGGTTGTGGAAACAAAAAAAAATAATACATCAATATAACATTATTACATACTTAAACTCTTCAAACAATATCTTGGAATATTTTGCGAAACCGACGAAATCGAGCTGCGTTTGATTGATGATAGCAGTCGGCGTCCGGATAAGACAATGTACCGGAAGAAATGACCGGGTGAGCCCAGGTCATGAATCGCTCCGTGCCTTATCTCCGGGATGTGCGGCCAGTTTCGGATGTCCATTAATAGCGATAAAGATTGTCTAGTCACGTGTTCGCCTAGATTCTCTTTGTACTAGATATAGATTAAAAACATCGCAATGCGTGATCTATTTATGTAGAAATCAATGTCTTTTTGGTTGTTTAAACCTTTACGGAAATTGAAACGGTAGGAGATAGTTAATAATGTATATAGGGAGAACAATGCATCTGCATATGCAAATGTTTTATGGACGTGGGTAGTCAACAAATGGTTCCGACTGCTCGTAAGCCCTTTTCCCATAAAATATAAAAAAACAGGTTTGGATAGTTTTGGTGCTATTGCAATTCCTACAAACGTTTAACGGACCAACGAAGACTTTTTGCCTTCTTGTTTAGTGAGACGATATGAATCCGACCGTTCCCTTTTCTCTACTGGCAGATAGGAAGAGATAGATCGGAATTGTTTTTTGAGCGTACCTTTACTTTTAAGACCAAGAGGGAAACGGTCCCCCTCCCCATACTATGTGATAGATATCTCGTAGCCAGTTAGGCTTTTTATATTTAAATGGGATGTCAATAGCTTTCATAGTTATTTAACGGCAAGCGTTCCGGCTTTTTTGATTTCGATTCATGTCTATTAGATTAGAAAAATTCCAGATTCTAAATGAACCTTTCCAGTGAGTAAAATTTAAAGTTTATAATAATCACATGGCTAACACAGGAGCCCCGAGGGAATGGAACAATTTACAAACCGGGTATGTTGGATAATGTTGAGGCAATGTTAGGCAGATTCAACGTTTTCCGAGATATTATTCTAACGAAAGTTAGCGGATACATCTATATTGCCAAATAATACGAGAGCCCCGCGCCGGGTGCCACTGTTTGTTATATTATATAAGAACGGCGGGGTCAATGTTAAATGGTTATTCTGTATGTAACTACCGATCCCGTATCCAATCGTAAATGGCTCACGATTTCTGGGTATTGAAATGATTCGCCCTCACGGGCTTTATGAGGATGAGTTTTGGTGGAGTTCTTAGACGTGCCTTGTTATATTCATGTTGTAATGTTTTCAAATCATAACTTGTCATAAATATGTCTATAGTAATAATATAAACCCGAAGTGTTTTTTTTTTGTTTGAACGCGCTGATATCTGGAAATACTGACCCGAATTGAAAGATTATTTTTGTGTTGAATAATCTTATTTATCGAAGAACGCTATATTTTATATGCCATGGCGCTGAGTAACGCGGGAAAACGATGGGTGATTTTAGTTTTTGAATATTGCAATACTCCAAAATGATTGTAAGTACGGCATATTTAATTATTTAACCAGCCCGACGCTTCAGAAGCTTTACAGCAACCGTAGTCACGTAGATGTCCTGATGTACCAAGTTTTTAAAACTACCCGAAGAATTATAATTTTAGTTTTTCCGATTAACGCAAACAATACTTATTATATCTTGCTGTTTTGAGGTGTTATGTTTACTTTTTGATTTGATTCTGTTCAACACCTGGTCCCAAGCTGAGGAGAACAGAGCCATTTCCTCTATTGGAATTTGGATGTTTTTTAATTTCAATAGCCTCACGGATCATCCTTGGAAGGAATCGGTGTTTTCTAGTGAGGATTTGCGGTTTATCAAATCTAATGTAATGGCAGGGGCCAACTTCAGCATGCTCACAGACCGTAGATTTTCAACACGTCAGTGTTTCATATCGGCTATATGTTCTTTAACGCTAGTTCAATAATTAAATAAACCGCGACAAAATCCGTAAAAGTAGTTTTATTGTAATGACTAATATTCGCGTAAACTTAAGACATCAACTAGTGCTTTACACAGTGTACAGATATATTAGGTTATTTTTAATTTGTTTTTTTATATGTTAAGGGTCAAAAGATGAGTCGGTAATGTAATTAAAGTAATTAATTAAGATTCCTCTTCTGAGCTATATTCTGTACGACACATCTTAGGACTTAATAGAATGTGTAAAAAATGTTTTAATTGTGATTTAAAAAGTAACAAATACTATGATTGTATGTGCGTGCCAGTCAAATTAAAATAAACTGGTCATACATTTGACTTTTAATTAATAAACATAATCATCAGGCTGCTAATGATTATGTTGATGTATTTATTTTATACAACTCATACCAGTCAATATAATAGTATAAAATCCCTTGACACACGTCTGTATATTACGTACAAAAACTACATTTGAATTCGCAAGCAATTGAAAATGTACAAACTTTTATCAGCACACTTCCTTATCTTCGAAAGAGTGGTTTGTTTAGACGAGCCCGGCTCAAGCGTCCCAGTTGCGCTTTGTCCAGGGTAAATCCGAATGCATAAAGAGCGGGAATGTGCGCCATTCACCGAGACAGCAAACGGTTGCTGTCTTATAACTCATATTGGTCGCTGTATAAGTTGGGATCGCGACCGCACACAATGGGCTAGTGAGGCAATATCGATGTTTACAGTGGAGCTCAGGTATTATTGTCGGTTGCGCGATGTAAGATGCTTTTTTATTGTTCGAACTTTAAATTTCGTACATAATTTCCTTATAGCAATTTTGTCGTCCATACTTTATGATATACGCAATATATTGTATTTCTCTAGTATCAAGGGTTTTATATATATATATATATATACATACGTTACGAATTGATAACCTTCTTTTTTGAAACCGGTTAAAATAGCTTCAACTAATTTAAATATTTGGGTGATGGTAATATACACATAGGCTAGTTTCGCACAAACCGCACGAAATGCGACAACATAGCCATCACTATACGGCGGTACCTTGTGAGCGAAAAGTACCACCCCGGTGCTACTCCCAGGTACTACTACCCCGTTTCGTATTGGCCGCAATGCAACAGGGGCTGTACCATTAACTAACTATACTAGTTGTCAACAAACATTTAATAAAACCATGTCATTTCATATGAAAAATAATATATTAAAGAAAGAAATAAAATAATGTAATTGTCCTCAAATTATCGTTGACACAATATTACATAAATTACTAACAACTTACATTTACAAAGATAATGTATCATGTAGAGATGGCCATTCAGCATTCGTCAAGTCACTATGTTATGAGGACATGACGCTGATTTTCAGTGATCCCTTATATTCACTCGCTTGAAGCGACACAGCTGTCAGATACTAAAATAGATGTAATCTAATCAGACACTAGAATGCAATCATAATAAACATAAAATATAGGTAACTAGCGCCACCCCGCGGTTTGATTAGCGTAACTCGGATCCTATTAGTCGTGGCGTCAGGTTATATAGCCTGCCTTCCTCGATAAATGAACTGTTCAACACAAATATATATTTTTTATTTCGGGCCAGCAGTTCCTGAGATAATCGCATACAAAGAAACAAAAACTTTCATCATTATTAGTCCTTATCGGTTCACTGCTGGATAGGCCTCTTTCAATGAACGCCAAGACGACCGATCTCCTGCTACTCGCATCCATCTTGGACCTGCTACTGAACGAAGATCGTGTTCCCACCTGGTGAACAAACTCTTTAGCTTTATATTATTACTGTAGATTAGGACTATAGACATACATATACCTGCACATTATATTGTATGTATAGACACACGTATAAATAATGTAAGTCGTAACGGAATCATCTATTATTTTATTTCAGAAGATTCAGAATAATATGATTGAAAATATACAAAAAATTATTAAAAATATGTGGTTATTGGGCTAAGTGTATTGATTATTTTAAATGTCCCATTATGTCTAGTGTTGTAAGAATTATAGCAAAACAATTTGACAGGTGCCAAGAGATACCCGGACGGAATTTGATAGAGGGAAGTAGAGATTTTATACAGCTAATAAAATCTTTAATTTCCAAACTCTATCAGCAAAATCCGGAACTTATACAGGATTGTGTTATTGTTATTATTTTCTATTATTTCATTATGTACTGTTCAAAGCAAAATAGCAAGATGTAACGAAAATAATAGGCTTGCTTTCTGTGGGAACTGTGTGAGATAGAGAAACATGCGTACGACGCCGGGCTTTATGCACTACATCAAAAAGTGTCGGAACAACTTATCGTCGGATTTTTTCCGTCTAGCCTCCTTCGCAACGCGCGTTAAGGAACTTCGTTCCAACTGCAAGAAACCTCGCCTGCTTCGATACCCGATATACCAAGAAACTATCTCTTAGAAATAAATAATTTAGAACTGTATACTGTGTGTGTCGATAGAAAATATGCAATAATTTACTCTTATATATTTTTTTATAGGTAAGCCCAGCCATAAGATAGCACGTGGTGAAATAATTTTGAACACAATAAACATATTTAACGGTATGCTTACTTTATCTTTCGGTCGTACTAGCTGTATTTGTAAGCCCTGCTGCATTATAGCCATTTTTACATTTTAGAGATAACTTTTTCTTGAAAATCCCTAAGTCGCGTCGGTCCGAAAATCCGCAAATACCCAAGGGCGTACCTTGTTCGGAAGTGTTCTTAGTGGACTTCGGAGCATCGAGCTAGTGCCGTTGAAATTTTAAATTTTGATGCGAAGTCCTGTAACGAAATTAAGGCTTGCCCCCAATTTATATTATCACATTTTGTCTGCCTCGTGGTCAACCACAGTCGTGAGGTCCCGGGCTCGAGTCCCGGGACATGACAACGTGTTATTAGGATTTTACGATTTCTAATAACAGTCCGAAGTTAGGAAGTTGGAGTTGCCCTCCGCGCCTCGGGAAGCACGTTCAGCCATCGGTCCTGTCCCTGATTTCTCTCCGGTCGTGTTGGCATAAGAAAATAAGGGAACAGGGAGAGCACTTGTACCTCTGCGTATACACTTGTGCACTATAATATGTCCTTTATCCGCAATGGGCTAGCCTCTACAAAGATGGCCGCCGTAGCCAAAAAACATTATTACTATTGCCACATCAACATGGAGCGTTCAGATACATTGCCTTAGATCTAACCTGTAATATCGCCATATTGTATATGTACCACAATATAATATCGTCTCGTCCTCTATATTATGGATTGTAATCAGATTCAATGTCGTCCGAGCTTAACCTCCGATCTGAATATAAATTACCGTTTACCGCGGGCCCGATTCTCCGCCAATCTCGTTGGTTACATGATTCCGCTGTAAATTATTTACATTACACCAAGACGATCGATATTCCACGGTACGAGAATTTTCTATCCAGTTATATTATCACCAGCTGCACTCCATGATTTTACCCGAGAACTTCGAACCTTATGGTCGTAGCGTGATGGTGGATTTTGTTGATAAGTGGGCTATCTAACAACGAAAGTATTCTGCAAATCGAGCCAGTAGTTTCTGAGAATAACGCTTTCAAACACACTGTTCAGCTTTATAATATTAGTATAGATATTGTTGGTAGTTATTAATGAGCATGTTACTGCTTTTCGGAATCTTATACTAGAAATATATCTCTTTTACGTGTGTGAAGTGAAGCGTTTCGTGCGGTTTACAGAGGTTTCCGGATTCCCTAATAGTGGATCGGTTGGAGTTCGGGTAAAGTACGGGAAAGTTTTCAGTATTCTATTATACAGTGTATATAGTCTGTGATCGTTTAACAATCGCTCCTCTACATCATCATTATCAGCCCCTTATCAATCCACTGCTGGACACGGGCCTCTTTCAATAAACGCCAACACGACTGATCTCTTGCTGCTCGCATCCATCCCGGACCAGCTGCTGCACTGCTAATCCTCTACGTATACCCAGTTGATAGTCGAACATAAAACGTCATTAAATTTATCATCGAGATACAAAAAGAAGTCGGGGCACTTTGATGACTATCAATGCCCATAAACATTAGACGCATAATTACTATGCGTTGCTTATAATTCCTCCTCTTCTCAACAGTACCACCGGCAAGCCATTAAAACGCGATACCGAAGTTTTCACTTTGGCTGACATGCATTAATTACCTCTTGCTACTGCTGTATACATTTGACCGCGTGGGTAATCAAGTAGGCTCTTTAACTTCTGCACATAACATTAAAAATGTCTTCAAGTGTTTCATACATACTATTTATCTGTCCTTTTATGTTATTGCAAAATTAAACCTTGGGTATATAGTTTGTATATTGCAATAACATAATACCTTGAGTATATACTTTGTATTTGCGATAGCATAGAAAGATGAACTAAATATAAATCAGATTTTTTTGAGTACTCTGATTAATTGCTTATTTAACAGTAACAGTTCCTTTCGTCTTTTAGCGTTTTATAAATTTACTCTAGAAAGTTTGAAGTACTGATGCCACACGCTACTGCATTGGCGAAGCGTCTCACTCTATTATATAGAATGCTCTCGCAAATAGGGTAATGTATTCGAAATGTCCGAGATTCAATTAGATCGTGTTAGTGCCGAGAAGAGCAGCAATTAGTACGATGATAGCTTTAAAATTATGTTTCGGATTACGATTTCTTAATAAATATGATACCTTTATTAGTGGATTGTGTTCTTGCATCAGTAAGACTTAAAAACGGTGCTGCATTGCAGTCGAACTAGGCCATATTATTCAGGTGGTATTTTGGTGAGCACACGGAACCTTGGACCACCGATAACTCACATACCGCTCGAGGCGCCAGAGCAAAGCTGTCATTTTACGGCGATGTCGCGTGAGCTAGAGGTACCTCCCCAACCGTACCGCTTCTGTTCAATTCAATCTCTCATAAAAATATGTAAATAATGCTTTTATAAATGTGAACTATTTAAAATAGTAGGCTCAAAATAGTATGTTAAAAGGTCGATAAGGGAAATCGAGTAACAACGGTACGGGTCCCGTAATATAATTCGACAATTATGTGGGTCGTGAAATTTTCCACTCGACCACACTAAGCATCGGGGCCAGAGGACTAGAACAGAAAAGCTTGCGCAGGGAACTTTAAAAGTTCATTCTCATCCGCTCCATTAGTTTGGGATGATTTTTTCCGACCCCGGAACTTTCGGGGGTCGAGTCAATGTTCGTTCGGTGCTCCGCTGAAAATAAACGGGAAATCCTTTGGTTCCTTTTTTCGGAATTACCTCCGCACGGACGGGCAGTGTATCCAGGACGATAGTAATTTTAACTGTATTAGGGTGTTTACACAGCACTGGCTGCTTTCCTTTTTTTTTGCGAAACATTTCTGTGTATGCACATATAAATGTGATATTTAATGGACGAATATTTTATTGCCTTGGTGCGAATGGCTTACAGTGCCCACAGACAGCCGCATAGGAATAGGATAGTTAGGTCACCCGACATCATCTGAAAGACCATCCAGAATCTCACAGACTAAGACTAGACTAGAATAGGTATTCCTTCACGCTGAATGAATCCAATTCGTTGTAAATATACTCCACACACTCTGTCAAAATACGAGAGAATAAATCATTAAATTGCTTCAAAATTCGTACTTATATAGTACATTCGTACTTACTTATGGGACGTAAGTGGGCAACTACATACATAATCGAATAAAAACACTTGCAAGTTTATAAGAACAACGGTGATTACAATTTGGCGTAAATATCACACGATCGTAGTTAGCTCAAAGTCTCATTTTTGTTTTACACTGGAAAGCATAAATAAAGAGCACCGAGGGAAATCATTTAGCTTGACTTGTGCCGTTTTATTTGCTACATAGTTGCAACACACGGGTTCCCAAATGATGTTGAATTATGCATCCTAACTTGTGCAACGTAAAATTGAATGTTGGGAAACGTATTTTAGATCAAAACTGATAGAAAATTCTTTCGAAATTAGCAGACCAACGTTGAATGCGAAATTCAAATTTTGTAATAACAATCGCGTATGCTCTCTGCGCTCAATGATGTAGAAATTCTGCCACACTTGCAAGTTTGTACCTTGACTGTAAATTTTTGACTGCATAATTAGTTATAATAAGGGTTTAGATAATGGTAACTTTTATTTTCATAAAATTTGCGTTATTATAATAAAATACTAGCCGAGATGTGTACAAATCTATCCCAAGAAAAATATTCCTTGATTTTAATTCGAGATTAAAAGTATGTTTAATGACATTCTATCATATCATATACCTGTGCCAAGTTTCATCAAAATATGCTCAGCGGTATTCGTGAGAGAGCGTAACAAACATACACAAACACCTGCCCATTGGTAATATAAATATGATGTGAAATAAACGAAGAAAGAACTATTGACGCTGAATTTGTGCTGTACAGGTCCAGATTAGAGCATACGAAATTATGATAAGTATTTTTTTATCTAAATCACACTGTTTCCTATATTTTGGCGCTAAGTTTGTGCAGTGCATTTTGTATTGTATACTCTTATGCTGTTATGTTAGTCTGTTCCTGTTCATAGACTTTTTGTACTGACTGTTGATGATTAAACGCACCTATGAATTTTAATCATAATTATACTTCGTGCTTTGTCTTCGAGATAAGTAACCTGAAAAAGAAATATGTTATACACAATGTAGATGTTGAGGGTTGAGGTTTAGGAGACAATAAATACACTCTTATGAAGTTAAAATGATAACCAACATCATCATACAGATAAGGAATTTATTACATTTTACTGGTTCATAATATATCAATAATCAATTACATTGTTTATGATTAGGGTTAATAATGATTGCGGCTGGCTAAAGCGGCTTCGTCGAAGCCCAGTATTCTCCGGTTATAAAATTTTGCTATGTATTCGAGTTAGCGCTCCAACCAGCGTAGGCTCGAGACGTAGCCGCGTGTCGCGTGATGTGTGCAGTAAACACTGATACATCTACGCGACTGTCTTGCAGCGTACACTTAATCCAACGGCAAATTATTTATGTATTAACAGTATTGTATAGGTGTCTAGAACTTACAAATAAAGTATCGTCACATCGTAGAGGAGTGGTTCTTTTAATATAACATATTAAGGCATTAGTAGGGCAAATATGTGCAAGTGACAAGGCTTGAACCATGGTAGGGAGAGCCCCACCATGGTTCAAGCCATGTAGTGGCGGTGGGGCATAGTAGCCTGGTGTGATCCAAGACACCATGGGCGAAGCCAATTGAATCGAGGAGGTAGATGCTCTTTATACCTCTCTTATAAGAAGAGGGCGTGTAAATGCGTTTTCCCGCGTAAAAAAGGTGTTGATGCCTCCGGGACAGCTCATCGCAGAAACGGCCCCTTGATAATATCCCTGCAATAAGGGGCAGGTTGCTGTGAATATTTCTGTTGCTTGAATGTTTAACAATGGGTTGGTCCCGTGGATTAAATGCACAAATTTCCTTAGATTTACATAGTTGCACTATTCTTTTCGTTACAAACGATAAGTGTGGGAATTGGATGCCAACCATTGTAGATCTTGCGGAGGAGACGGTCTCCTTGATGACACCAATGACAACTATGTCGAATATTCAATAATACTAAACTACCCTCTTTAAAAGAGATTTTTCGTCCTTAACGAGTTCGTTTCCCAAATTTCTTAGTCTTTTGTTGAAGTGTTCATAACTGTCGTCGTTCTCGCACTTTCTTTTCGGCATTGTTATGTCCGTATTCTTGAGTTGAATAGTCCATTTATCGAGGAAGGCTATAGGGTACATACCATTACGTTACGACTAATAGAATCAGAGTTACGCGGATGAAAGCGCTTGATGATACCACTGACTTATAAATACTTGCAAAAATTCATGTCAATATGAAGTAAGTTAGTCATGACTTGTTTTCTTTTATTAAAGACAGCATTCTTGTTATATCTACGTATACCTTCAACAGATGAAACAATCAAGCGCGTATTGTAGCGTGTTTTTAAGGAGGCTCCCAATGCCTCCCTCTAAAGCTATAGTATGATAATTGTATCGTAATACTAATATTTTATTTTAAACTTATATCATAACATTAATGCGAAAGTTCAGAGAAAAGAGAGGAGACAGAAATGTTTTTATCTGTAAATCTTTACTTTAAATGTAAAAACGAGCTTCCCGTCTAAAATATTTCATCGCTAAAGTGTTGTTTAGTATGAAAATAGACAACGTTATTTATATTTATTACGTCGCTCGGGGCCTATAGCAATATTTCTGGTCCGCTATCGAGACAATGCCGGAGTACTTACAATTATTTCCTATTGTATTTTGCGGCCACTTCCTCCTTCTAAGAGGGTTTTTATAATAAGACTAAAAGCTCTTTGATTCCTTTTTAAGTATGAGGGTTTTATTCACATTTGACGGACTTTGCTGCGTGATTGGTTGATACAAAATCAATAATCATCTGCTGGAGCGTTGTAACATGAAGGTTGAAGTATTTAAAATAAGATTTATTCAATTGTGTTTTAAAGGTAATTTGACAGTAGATGTGCTTACAATAAATGTTAATGTGTTAATGTAGTTTTATTGAATTTATACTGGGGTTTTTCATGAACGAAGTCTCATACTTCAGAACTACTTCACTATACATACACATACATACTAATATTTCACTACCAAGTTACGTACGTCTCGGCGGCCTCAATCGGGCTGGTGTTTATATAATGTTTGTGGTGTCCTCTAAAAATCAAGCTTACATTTAACAAGACGTATCTTTCTAGCTCCGCCTTTAGTTTCTTTTCTCACTACCTCTACAATAGTATCAATTTGGCTCTTTAACATTGTAAAAAATATTTCTCTAATGAATTGAGATTATGTGTCCAAATATAGACATAGATTCAAGTAAAAAACTTCCTCCTTTTCCGAGGTCCATCAAAAAGTCTGCAGTGATTTTAATGTCGGTTCGTATCAATCTTTATTCGGTAGCAATTGAATCGACTGGTATTTGCCATTCGTATGATTCCTGTACAGGGTGTAGTACAAAGCGTTAATAAATCCCTGCTATAATAAAAGTTAATCAAGCGCCAGATATCCAGAACACGTGCGACTTTCGTACAATGTGAATATAAATTAATCTTTGGTGTACGTAATGAGTATCGAGAACGACTTGGCACATATCGACACACGTCGTTTATTTTTAAACGTCAATTGTTTGAACATTACGTGTCTGTTAGACGCAATTAAAACATATTGATGACTTTCACTCTAACCTTTTAGATGAAAGAAATCAATTGTGCGACGAAAACAGTTGTACAGATTTCGTAACGCGGTCTGGTATTGAAATTAATAATAGTTAATATATCCTAGCTGCTCAACGCAGAGTCGATATATTCAGTCTAAAGCTTACTTCATTTTTTTCTCAATATTCGCTATTTTATAACAGAAAATAGTATAAAACAATAATAGTTTTATTTCTGTAGGACACAAATTCCACTCCTAGCGTTAAAAGAGGTCTGTTGTATGGGTGTTTCGTTATTAAGCTTGTATGCGAAATCCTCTCTGTGCTATGTGGATTCATATTCTTAACAAAATGTTATACTTGGCAATATTCACTTTAAATATGTTATAATAGATAGATTTTGTATATTTAAAGTTTATCATCTATGTACAACATAAGAAAAATATATTACTTTCTGATATTAACTAATTACCAGTCTATTAAAAACTCTTCAACGACTAATCCTTAAACCTAATCGAAGAATTTGTGCATGTTTATAGCGTGCCTTCTATTCCACTCGCGTCGACAGAGGAATTTTTACTAAGCCGTAAAAAATGTTTTATTGCTATCTAATAGTTCGCTTGCATGCTTTACAAGTTGTTTACATAATTTAGTTAATATAGGTAGGGATAGTGCCATGCTGCATAGGGGGAGGTAGTGCCATACGTGGAGCATGTCACTACATACTCCCATGCAACGGAGCTAGGCTGGCACAACCGGGGAGGTACCTCTCGCGCACATAATACCGCCGTAAAGTGACATCTCCAGTGTCGCGTTTCGTGCGGTTTGTAAGTAGCCGGTGACCCATGGGTGGGGGGAAGGAGGGCAATGTATACTAATTACACATAATTACTTCTGTTAATAATGTTCATGGGCGTCGGTAGTCGTAAAAAGGCTCCGATTTCTTGTTTACCCCACTATTCTATAAATAGGAAAATAGTTACATGTTATAAATGTCTGCGGTCCCGCACTAATGGCCTGCCATGATCACCACCAGTACAGCTACGGGCTGCCAGGGCTAACGATATGCTCTTGGCCTATGCCTAGTTAATTTTTAGTGGTAAAACTTCAAATATATATTACTCCATATATTACCAATATTTTATCGCGGTTTATTTAATTATTCAACTAACCCGACGTTTCAGAAGCTTTACAGTAACCATGGTCACGGGTGGATTGAGATGACAGATGTACTTACGTTATAAATTATTAAAAGTACCCGAGGAATTATAATTTTTAGTTGTTCCGATTAATGCCAACAGTACTCATTATATCGGGCTGTCTTGGGGTGTTATGCTTAGTTTTTGGTTTGATTATGTCCTCTGCTTGGGACCCAGTCCCAAGCAGAGGGAAGAACGCAACCATCTTCTCTATTGAAATTTGGATGTTTCTTTTAATTTCAATAGCCTCACGAATCATCCTTGAAATCATCTGTATTCTCTAGTGGGGATTTGCGTTTAATCAAATCTAATATATTAGATAATTTCATAGAGTAAAATGAGCGGAAACTTAAAACGTCAATACCTTAAAAAGAGTGTCACTGAAATTTGAAGTGGTTTAGAGCTGAACTTGGAGAGATATTTATGTTCAACAGGGTCGAAGTATTGTCACTCTCCCACATGAAATAACACAGTATAAATGTAAATTTCTGATGGTATGACGTGAGTAATAACATTCTCGGTCTTGCCGGCCCAGCATCCCAGCATCTTGCAATGTTGCATAGCAGCACCTCAGACTGTTTAATATTACTTGATATGACATCAGATGCGACAAATTTCATAGATACCATCACCTCGGTGTTTCATCCGCGTAATTCCGGTCCGTCGTCGTCCGGTTAGTCGTAGCGTCATGGTATGTAGTCTATATATAGCCTTCCTCGATAAATGGACTATTAAACATTAAAATATTTTTTCAATTCGGCTCAATAGGTCTTGAGATTAGCGCGTTCAAACGAACAAACTCCTCAGCTTTATATTATTAGTATGGACTAGAAACATTGCAGTGTATCCATTCTATGAGATTAATTATAACATCACTAGTATAAAATTTTAATGTCGTCGTTCCACCTTATCAGTCTTTTATGGGAGTTCATAATTAAAATTGCCATGAAATTCAAGTAATAGCATTTGAAGGAAGCACTTTCGTAAGTTATCTGAGTTAATTTTGAGGCGTTAATGTCTTGTAGGTCGATAGCGCTAGCTGCATGCACGAAAAATTATGATGTCATTAAAATGTAAGTTTTTCTTAGAGGTAGTGCCATGCTACATTGCAGCGGAATTAGGCCGGCTCGACCGGCTTACTTACATAATACCACCGTAAAGTGACATCTTTGCGAGTAGCCGGTGGCCCATTGGAGGCGGGGAGGAAACAAGGGCAATGTATCGGCATAGTTACTATGTGGATATTTATGGGCGTAGGTAGTCATCAAAAGGCACCAACTGGTCGTCTGTTCCTTCTATAATATACAAAATGGGCGGAGCCTGCGGGCGAGAGCGTAAAATGTTATTTATCTTATTTATCTCACTCCACTGGTCGTAGTGTTCACGGATCTATTCTATATCACGTAACCATCACGTAATAACATTATCGTACGTAAACCGACAAACAATTTTTTAAAGTTATCGCCAAAAACGATAAAAATCAAATTTTATTTTTCTGGTAAATAATGTTAAGAATCTGAACTATAGATTTAAAGTAAAGGGCAGGTAGGTCTATGCAATTGTAAGTTACGGTTTACCTGCGCAGGTCGACCTCCCCGCTATACCACAATATCGCCATTACACATGTGGACGTAATAGCAGAGGCCATACATACTGTCTCATTTCATGCGACTTATGCTAGTCTGGATGACCCGACTAGGGAAACATTGAGAATCTGCAACATGTGTCGGATGATTGTCGATATTTGCTTAGTCTATATTTTGTCTCGTGTAAAAGTAACATTAAAATTGGGCCGGTACGACCAGGGGAGTACCTCTCGCTCACTTGATATCGGCGTAAAGTGAGACATCGTCGCCTTCGAGTTTCGTACGGTTTGTAAGTAACCGGTCCATTTGTATGGGGGTGATAGAAGGGGAACACATCTGCGTAACAATCATGTCCAATGTCCGTGGGTGTCATCAAAACTGTCATATAAATCCTTTGCCCCCTTTTACTGAAAAGAAAAAAAAGTTACATAACTTACATAATTTCTTTCTTTCATTTTTGTCCTCTGTGCCTGTTGGTAAGCCCTAACAAGACACACAAAGTCGATTTTCCGGTCGACGGCTGCATTGTTTTAGGGCGCAAAGAAAATGTGTAGAACGAAAATGACGAAAGTGAAAACATTTCAATGTTGCATTTCTCGCAAAAAAATGAAACATTTTCAGATAAACTCTAACGTCAATGCGAAGCTGAAAACTTGATTTATAACGCCATCGTATTTCTTCTTTTATACAGTTTGACATAAGAGCCAAGATATTTAAGTGTTCTAAAGGTCACATGACTCATGTTTTAGAATATTACATATTTCTGAACACCTCCTTGTATGTACTATATGACCAGCGACTGCGCAACCGGAGAATATTATTTTGACAGAACTCCCCTGTAAAGTGGTGCCATTGTGACATGTTATTTTTTACAGAACTCCCGTGTAAACTGGTGCCACAGTCACATTTATTTATTATTTAACTTTTATATTTCACCGCACAACACCCACGTTTCCTAAACAGATCAAGCTAGTATTGCAAAAAAGAACATTTAATAGAACCAAGAATTATCAAAAATGTATTATAATTAAAAGAACATTCTGGTAGTGGGTTTACATTTCGCGATCTTATAGTTAGTAGTTCCGTAAAGTAATCGGCGGAAAGCCTTGTCGAATAACAAGGGATCCATGCTGATGAGGATGTTTAAGAGCAGGTGGAATTCTAATGTTAGGCAAGAGAACTGCCTCATCCCGTCCGCGACAGTTCACTTACATTCTTTCTGTACAATAAACTTCGTAAAAGGAGCGTATTTTGTATTATAAGAGGGGACAAGCAAATAGTTTGAAAACTACCGACAACCGTCCTCGTCCCCTCCAACGGATCAGTAAAAATGCATAATACGCACGAAATACGACAGCATAGCTGTCACTGCGATACCTCCCCACTTGTGCCACCCCAATGTGGCGGCAATGGAACATAGCACTACCTGTTACTTTTACTAAACGATAGCGCTCTTATGTCCTTTCTATGATACACTTTGTTCTTGTTACTTTAAATATCTTTTGCATTTGTGTCATTCTTCACTCACTCCCTGTTACTTGACATAGGCATGGATGATCAATCAAATCTTAGTGTTATTTGATAAAGATAGTCCTCGCTATGGCCGACTGGTGAGCAACTGGCTCTAATATCTAAGACACTGTTGTGTTTGTACATAGTACAGGGCCGCATGTTAAATTGGCGTATGATTAGCTGCTTGTTGTCTGTCCATCGCGCTTCTGTGTAATCTCATCATTATCAGCACATCGATGCAGCGGATTTGGGTCAACACAACCCACATGGACGTGAGGTACCATGACAACAATAACACATCTTTACGCCAGTCCTCTAATGGGGTATGCAGAGAATGCCTACGCTGACACTTCGTTCTGCGCAGGTTGCTCTTCTCAGAAGAGATAGCCGCTGTAGCCGAAATTCGGCTAGGACGACATTATTATTATTATTATTGCTATGAAATAATTATTGCTTACCTATAAAAGATTATTCAGATACTAATTATTCTGTTCATTTATATAGAGAGGAAGAAGAAGGAAAGAAACATTTATTGAGGATGTAAACAATAATACACTGTTACACATTAGCACATCATTGTCATTATCAGCCCTTATCGGTCTACTGCTGGACATAGGCCTCTCTTAATGAACGCCAAGACGACCGATCTTCTGCTACCCGGATCGGCTACTGCACGGAGATCGTCTTTCCACCTGGTGAACGGTCAACCAATACTTGTTTTTCGTTTGGTCGACCAACAAAAAAAGACATTAGCACAAGTAAAAAATATAGTTTAGTAAAAGATATGACATTATAGCGTTGTCTATTTTAACAAGGATTTTACTAACTCATAAAATATGTTTTGTTGCTATCTAATACTTTGTTAGCACTATTTACGTATAGTTTACACAATGTCTTGTTGTAATTGTCTTTAATCCTCCCTATACTTTTATTATTCTCATCAGCTCGTATCGAGTTAATGATATTCTTTAATATCAATAGACTTTATTTCGTAAAAACAGTTTTAAGTTTTTCGTGTAACATAACTTCCAACGAATTCTACTGGAATTTGAAATAATTTATGATTGAAACTTGGAAGAAAAAAAAATTCAACACGGTTTGAAAATAAAGTTTCGTGAGCAAAGTTCCATACGAATTATGTAAGAATTATATCTACATGAGACAAATTCATGGATAAATAGAATATATATTTCTTAATATGACTGCTCTATGCTAACGGAAGTGTCCAGTGCAAGTTGCACGTTGGTGTCTATGAAAGATTGTGTATGAAATAGATTTTAATGGATAGGGGGACAGACCTCCCTCCTCCTTTCCCACAGATAGGAAGGATGCATCCCGATAGTTATTTAAGAATAGCGAAAGTAACTATTATTTTCTTGGCCGAGGGGATCGAGTCCCTCGCTCTCCTCTTACGAAAGGACCTGCCCCTTTCGTAAGAGGAGAGCGCGGGACTCGATCCCCTCGATTCACGCGCGGCAGCCGAAGTCGGCCTTGCATTACCGTAGAGGATAGCGATAGAATAAGAAATCGTTCGTAAGTTATTTTTACTGACGAAACATAATGATGATTACGATGATACGCTTACACTATTCTCTTCCAAATAAAAACGTAGAGCCGATTTCGCGAGCAGTGCAAGAGCGTAATGTATATCACAAAGGTTTAACTTTTCGGTTACCCATTCCCTACCCCATTAGGGAATTTGCATGAAGATTTTAAGTTTTACTCCCCTGCACAAAACATTCCACGTCCCGAGGTAAATATTCGTTGTTATTGGAATGTTACTCCCAAATATTATCTATATCAGTACTAAATTTAAACAAGATCCGTTCGATAGTTTTTGCGCCCAAGAACAACAAGCATACACATTTCAAACTTTAGCGTTTACAATATAAGTAGGATAGTAAGATTTCAATATTTATATTTTTAGATTGTACCATAATAGAAACGTCTGTGTTTCCGAGACAAAATCAATCGACGCCAGTTTATTTCTGAATGCAACTCTCGTCCGCTTGTTCTTAGCCGAGAAAATTATTGTTGTAACTTTGATATATTGTATTTCACGATGGGACAGGGCTATTCAAATTTGTTCGTTTCCTTCGTTTAGCGTCTTTCAATTATAAATTTTCTATTTATTTTATCTTAAATTCGTACACAAACATTAAAACATATTCAATGATATGAAATTTTGTTATATCGCTTAACAGTGGCTTAAAAAGTGTTGATGACTGTAATTTTTTTAACTTCGATAATCTGTCCCTACAAATCTAAACTTATTAAAACTCATTTGAGTATGTTTATTTGGTTGACGTTCTCATCTCAGGAACTACTGGTACGAATTGAAAAAATATTTTTTGTGTTGAACAGTCAATTTATTGGCCGGAGTTTCGCGGGTCAAACCACGGGCTGTTGTTAGTATTATAAATATGAAAATCGTGTACATACTACACGCGTACTCTACACGCGTAGATGACGAGATTAGTACAGATATATAATATTGTCTATCCCCCAAAAGATATGGTTACTTTGGGATATAGTATGCGATTCAAATCGACACAACTAGAAAATAACAAATAAATATTCGCCCAAATACATAACTTTATACATACAACGCACAGTGTACCACAGTAGAACTCAGTAGACATAATCGAGCAACGCCGGGCACCGGCAGCTATCAGTAGCATAATTACGTAACAACACTCGATACGTCTTCGTCAAATGGTGGATTGTATGACGAAACAATATATTGGACATTAATCATGGGGCGATTAAGATGATACATTGCGATATCACCGGAGGTTCATGACTTAACATAATTTCAGCAAGGGATTTGGTGATGGGATATATAAATATTAAATATTTTTTCTCCTCTCGTTTAAATTTAAAGTTTAAATTGCTATAGTCGATGGAGAGCATTGTCACTTCTTGATAGAAACTGATGTTGACAAGTGAATAAAGACTATCTTCATACAATTACAACTATATCTTAAATATAAATTTCTACATTTACGACTCGTTTCGATTTCACATCATCATGTTTCTTTAATTGCTTAAAAAAATCTCTTTAAGCTATATGACATCGATTCGCTGTGTAACCGCGTGCGTTTATATCACCAGAAAGACAATTTCATGGGAACCCTATAAAAATCAAAATGTCTGGGGGCATTGGTACGAAAGGTTTCCCCGCATCCTGCACTAATTCATATTTTATGATATGGAGGCTCACTAAATATGATGTGTTCATAATTGACTGCTACTTTTACAGTTTACAGTTGCTATTTTTTATACTGTAAGCTATAAAAAGCGACAGTCTCCTAGTAGTCAGATTGACTATTTGTTATTATATTCTACCTGGTGCCCGGAACTTATTTGCGCGTACCTCTTGTTACATCCTATATGTTTTACGCTTATTAATTATACAACAAAAAAAAACATTCAAATTTTTCCATTGCTTCCGGAGATAAGCATGTACAAACAGACAAACACAACTTAAATTTATTTTATCTAATTTTATATCTACTACTGTTGGTCTGTCCCTATAATCCAATCATTATTATTTTTGAAAAATATTTAATGTACAGACACACTTTATTTACCTTATATATATAGATATAGATTATAATAACAATATTATATATATATATATATTATATTGTATTATATATATTATATATATATAATACAATATAATGTTAATATATATATAATATAATATATATATGTATTATATATATATTATATTGTATATAGATATAGATTATAATAACAATGTGTATGTTTATTTGTGTACGCGAATATCTCATAGCTGTTTTCGGTGGCAATAGCCGCGAAATAATTGATGGGGCAACTGCGATGACAAATACGTCACCGCTGATGAAGCGTGACGGTGTCGGCTGTAAATTGCCGGCATAAAAGAGCAATTGTTTTAAATTACGAAAAAAAACATTCAAAATGTATTTTGTTCTCCGGAATGTAGGTCATCTACTCAAAATGTTTTAGTAAGGAATAGTGTCATGATGCATTGTAGCCGCATTGGGCCGGCATGACCGGAATGGTATCTCTAGCGCACATGAAATCGTCGTAAAGTGACCACTCTGCCATCGAATTTTGTGAGTAGCCAGTGGTTGGGGGGTTTGCGTGAAGGAGGACAACGCATCTGCATATGTGAATGATGATATGCTTCGGTAGTCACCACATCGCTTCAGTTACTCGTTCCTCGTATGACATAAAGAATGCAGTGGTAGTAGTTATTTAGTAGGGGCCCAGCAACTTTTGTGTTAATTTGTTCTTCATTGAAATTGTTAACGTTACACTTACCAACATTATCTAACTTTTGAGTTTATATGAAGATAACACAGTATCGACTATAGAACCCAACATACCAAAGTATAATATGATTGCTAAAATAAGCCAAAATATTTATGTATGCTCACCGGCACGGAAACTTGGCCATGTACAAAACGTATGACAACTTCCTTTGTTTTTTACTTAGCTCCACAAATTTTGGCTAAATGTATTCGGAGTCTATCCAGTTCACGTTCTTAATCACTTTTTCTCACAATCAAAAGTGTCAATGATGAACTTTATGCAAACAAGCACATTTACACAAAATTTTATACTAGAGCTGAAACACTACGAAATTAAAATTGTCTGATTTTTTGTCGCTTTCTGTCATTTTTAATAGCGTGTGTTGCCTCCTCTAGCCTTAATGACTCTTTCTTCTTCATATCGATTTGTGATAAGTCGCGCCAGGCAGTTAGTGCAGCATCTCGAAACTGGTTAAGGGTATGTGGTGGGTTTGATGATGACTATATTGCTCGTTTCAGCCTATCCCAAACGTGTTCTATGGGATTTAAGTCCGGACTGCGAGCTGGCCACTGCAACATTTGAACAACAACCTCTTGGAGGTACTCATTTACGATGTGAGCGACATGGGGACGGGCGTTGTCATGCATTGAAATGAATTAACTGATCATGAACCCTACCTAGTGCCTAACCTGTGCTTGCGAAGGCCGCAACATGATCTTGAAGAATTTCCTCGACGTGTCGCGTTGCATTTAAGGCGTTATTGACGATGTCTAATTCCGTACGAGCATCAGAACTCGCGCCACCCCATGCAATTATAGAGCCTCTGCCGAAACGGACCGTCGGCGTGGTCATTGCCAAATACCGTTCCCCTTTCCTTCTGTTGACCCGTTGTCGACCATCAGGTGCATTTAAAGCGATCCTGCACTCGTCTGTAAAGAAAACCCTTGTCCATAGCTCAGGAGTCCAGTTAGCGTGTTCGCGGGCAAAGTGAAGTCGAGCTACTCTGTGCTGTGGGACCAGCTGTGGACCACGGGCTGGTCTACTTGCTCTCAAATTGACTTCCTCCATACGTCTTCTCATCGTACACTCGCTAACATTCACACGGTCAGGAAGCGATTTCTTAAAATCTCTGAATTGAACACAATAAAGCGGTAGTCACGAGCAGATATTTTTTATGCCTAGTGGCGGTGTACGAGTGCATCGTACACCGCCACTACCTGGTCTTCCGATGTAGCGGCCAGTCTCTTGATACCGTTTTAGTGCATATTGCATAGAAGAACGCGGCACATTTAGGACAATAGCCACGTCACGATGACTCAAACCTTGTTCGGCTAATGCCACTGCTTGTGCTATCTGACTTGGTGACTAAGGCATTTTTATGGTTCTAAAAAGGCCTTTAGATATTTATTAATCACAATAACAATAAAAGTCTTTGTCAAATCAAAACATAAAATTAAAGACTTCGACATTGTCGAATAAATGACATGATTTAACTGAGCTTAAAAACGCAGAACAAAATGCAGTTTTGATTGTGAGAAAAAGTGATCAGGAACGTGAACTGGACAGACTCCGATCAGATTTAGCCAAAATTTATTTTAATGTTTAATTTGTTAGCGCAGCAATACGAACCCTACACGGGCGAAACCGGGGCGGATCACTAGTATATTATATTTATTTCACTACTAAAGATGTGTGAGGAATTTGTGGAGAAATTATAAAAGAATCGTCCTTGTTACAGATGCACCATCCTATTCAAATGAAGCCGGCAGACAGCGAGAACAGAAATGGTAAGTGATTTTGTGACATTAAATTTAAAGGAACCGAAAGTGGGTACATAAAACAAGCCATCCAAGCTGAATGCATATCTATACTAATATAATAGAATTTGTTTGTTTGCAAGCGCTAATCTCTGGAGCTTACAGATCGGATATAAAAAAATATTTTTTGTGTTTGCGAGCTACATTTATCAGGCCTCCCCCTACACTACATATTATAATATATAGCCTTTAACTTCATAGGCTATATATTGTAATATCCAGTTTTATAACACTACGGCCCAAAGGACCGGAGTTACACGGGTGAAACCGCGGAGCACTGTTAGAGAATCACACGCAATATTCACGATCATTGCCTTCATCTTTAGCTTACGCCTCAAATACAAATTTAAATACTTTTGAAACAGAAATTCTAATATCGAAGTGATTATAATTTGAGATTCATAATTGACTCAATTTTCTTTTTGTTTTATTTAAGCTTTCGAGCAATTTTAACTTAAACCCGAAAACCCGAAAACCTACATTTCTTACTTTAATGGTTATTTTTACATTTTTTTCAAATAAAACCTCTTTAAAGTTAATAACGCTTAGTGAAAATACTTAGACTCTGAAATATGTCGTGCACTTTTTAAAACTGTTAAGATTAGTTTAAGCTTTTGAAGATCATTTTATGGACTGGCATGTCTTCTAAATAGTTACACTAAGTAAACACACTCTAGATCCTCCAAACACAGAAATGAACGTTACAAAAGATAAAAATAACGGGATCTTTGATAAAAATCTTAAAGTTTAAATATCTCCACAAGGGTTAAGTTTTGGACACCATATGATATGATCGAATCCATCAGAGATGTCATTTAGTATTCAGTACTACTTTTCATGTAACCCTGTATAAATACATAGAAGATTAGGCAGCTTTATGGTTATGTATTTAACGTATTGGAAACGGTGCTTTGATACAGTCGGATTAATGTTGTTGTGTTTGTTCATGCGTCGATTTTCTCCGTATGATATTTAGTATTAGCTCTCTGATTCTGTTCTGAGTTTTCATTAAACCAATCATATATCAATCCAACCATTAATCGTGTACAAAATAGCTTGAATTATTCGATGTATCAAATATTCAGCTGGGTCAAACCTCAAATTGAATTGTGTACGTTGTGCGCTATTTGTACCTTTGTTTCATATTTATGTATGGGCGACGGGAATTTGACAGGCACACCATCAGCCCGGTAGATGTTATGGTAGACTATAAAGCAGAAACGGGTGGTCTATCAGAACTAGAAGCTAAGGATATACAAAGGTTGTCTGTCACAACGCATAAACTAAAGATATATAAATACTAACACTACATTGTCATAGACAATACAATTCAAGAGCGTGTGGGTTATATATCAATATTAGCAAAACCCATACCAATAACCATATACGAACAATCATATCGTGAGTGTGAAAAATAATTAATTTTATGAGAATTATTTAAAATAAAAAAATGTTTTCTCTTTGTTATGTTTTGAAATGGCTCAGATTGTAACATTTGCAATGGAAGAGATGAATCCTGCAATACAAGCATTAAATATGCTTGAAATAAGGTTGAGGCCACAGTTTATAGAGTATGTATTTTTTGTAAAAGAGAATAAAGATTTGTTTATTTATTTTATATATTTATTTATTAATTTTGTTTGTCACAAATCACAAGCTAAGGATACATAAAGGTTGTGTAGTAACCAAATCTGATTGCTCGTTTGTGAACCTTATCTTATTGCGTTTTGCGAGATTTGTTAGTCCAGGTGGCCCATTACAGAGATGGGGTGAAAGTGGACAATTCATGTGTTTAACTCTTGATTGTGCGGGTGTTTGTAAACAGTTTTTATTGATATGACGATTGATAGACGCACTTTATGCCTATTTGACTATAGTGTGTGTATACCCTTCCTAATTTGTCGTATATCAATATCAGCTTACAGGCACGCACGTGACTTTATGTCGATTATAGATAAAACATTACAGTGGTTATATATCCGGATACTGAACTGCTTAATTGCAATAATAATTAAGCAGGGAATGTAAACTTGTTACATTTATAGAATTAGGGAGCAAACAGCCAGCGTCAGAACTATCTCTTGTTAAACTACTAGCAATCCGTCCCGGCTGCGCACGGATAGATAGCGAAATATGGCAAAAATTCATTAATTCACAAAATATACAATTATAAATTTTACCTTTGGCCTCGTGAACATTACACTTTTTTTTATCTTTATTTAAAGGCATACACCGTAAAAATTAAGTCAGCCTACCATGATACTTTACAATTACAGAAAAATAAATTTATGACAGAGCGTCTATCGGTTCAGCTAGTTATCAATAGATTCTGCAGTTAAGCGAAGACTTGTTTGGTATTTTTTTCACATTTCAGTTACACTATGAAGTTTTCATGATAACCAAAAGGTTTTACATAATATTTATAATCTATATTCATCACCAACTATCCCTAGATTGTATAATTAGAATCATGATAATTAGATTATAAAACATTTGTTCCAAATCGGTCCTGTAATTTTGAATAGGCTCCTTTCGATACTTCGAACTAACAAACAAACAATCGATATTATTATAGAAATACTTATATACGCATGATAGAACTGAATTACCACCATCACCATATTGGTGTCCAGTTCGACATAATTTCTGTCGTTATAAAGTGACTTGAGTAATCCCTCTAAAACATTCTTAAAAAATCTTGAATCCTGTTTGAGTTGTGCGGTACTGCTGTGCTGCACGGTTAATAAACCCTACAAAATAATGAGTTATGTTCTTACTTGCCTTTCCTCTTTTCAATCATCAATATTCAACTGTCCCTATATTATACTTTCGCTCTAATAATAAATATATTATGTGAATGTGTGGGCATGGGTATAGAGAAACGACTAGTAATAGCCTTAGCGACTACCTTAAACCATAGATATCCACATAATTAATAAGTAATATACAGTTACCCTTTTCCTTTGTGCTCCTCTAACAAGCCTCCGAAAACTTGAGGTACCATCCCAATCGAGCAGCTGTTAAATTGTTAACGTTATTAATTATTCTGTCTCTTTTCAATTTAATACATATACGACGCCATAATAAACATAGACATGTCCCTTATAATATAATTACAAAGTGAGTAGCACAGTCAATATAAGCTAATCATTTATCTACATATCAGTGGTGCGTAGCAGCTGGGGTTAACCTGGTTGCACTCTTTGTTTTTTGGCCTGTATAAGTAATTGCAACCTTGCATACCTACTCTCCTGCTTTAACTAGGGAGTAACGTTAGAACATCTTCCTACTCCTGCTGTTTTCTTCTGATTAAATTCCTTGCGGGTCACGAGACAGTTTTAGCTTTTCCCTCGGGCTCCCTGAGACCATATAAGAGGGTCGTAAGTGGTTGACGCTGTCGAGCCTGGCTAGACAGGAGTGGCGGCGGAGGGAACGAGTGGTAGTGAGTTGGGTGTTTTAGAATATTTTGTTCAAACAAAGGCCAAGATCATAAATTACTAATTAAGAAACTCGTATTCATCTAAGGTATCCAAAAAATCTGTACATAGACAATATTATTACACAGTTAGCTGTAAAATTACGAGTGCATAGTGTGCGCGTGGTCCAATCCACAGCGATTTGTCGTCAGTGTCGATTTACATGAGCGCACGTGACGTGCCGCGAGCCGAGCGCATATGCACTGTTTTGTACTCTATTTATACATTCGTATGGATAATAGTTCATCAGCCTTTGACATTAATTAGGCTCGTTAAAACAGCTTGTCGATTCGATTTTGGACAAATGTCTCGCTTCGTATTCAGTTACCAATCACTAACAGTATGTATTTATTATACTATACGTCGCCAGTCACAGCGAGAAAGAGTAATTATATTGCGTTTCTTTCTATATAGTACAATGAAGTCGTAACGGGGCAAGAGCGGTAACGTACTAAGTGGTACTGCAAGTACGCACTGAGAGATTTCAATCGACATTCCTTATACGTACATCGAAATTGTGGTACCCTGCCAGTGTTTATGTTTCCGCACGTTTACAGCTTGAGTATATTCAAATCCAGAGTGAACAGTTACCTCCTAGGCAAGCGTGCTCCATCTTTGACAATGACATCTTTTGACAATGGCTAAACGCAAGACTATCAGGTGATTAAAAAAGTATTTTCTTTCTATCAATCCAGCTATAGGCTAAGTGATTCTCTATTTATTATGATATTTCTCTATTTGCTAAGAAATGTTTTATCCATTACTCTTTTATATACATGGACGTAGAAAAGCACTGTAGTTCTAAGAATACCATTACAGTAAGGAAACTTTTACAAAGACATCTAATATTTACTGCGCGCAAATATTGCTTGAAGTTTTTACATGACATCAGTATTGGCCACTAATTCGACGTCGACAATTGAAAATTTTATCATTTTAAAATTTATTTTTACTACAATGTTAGCAAACATTAGTACGATCGGGAAGGTAGCTCTCACTCACAGACTATATATGCTGTCGCGTTACGTGCGATTTATGAGTAGTTGGTGGCCTATTAGAGCGAGGTAGGAAAGAAGGGCAACGCATCTACCTGACAATAATGCGGATCATTCTACAGAAGCCTGTATTAAAGTACAATAATTCATTAATCTAAATTTTATTAATATGAAAAAATAACCCAAAAAGAAATTCAAATAACTCTACTAAATATTCGGTGAAGTGCCTTCACAAACATGAGCAATGAATCAACTTTATTTGAATACAAAATCTGTACATTTTCCTGGAATAGACACATACGTTTTTCTGTTTTAATGACCAGTTAGTTATCTTGATTTTGTTTGGGAAGGTTCACTTATTTTACACAAGCTAATACGCACTGACTTTTCACGCGATTCCTGCCATTAATGTTGAGATATATAAAGTGTACTTATATTTCATATTCATATTACATTTCAGATTTTTTCCAGTAAACCTTAGCTAAGATTGACCTTAAGTTTAAAATTCATAGCCGTTCCCCGTTAAGTGTTTACTGAGCTTACACTGTAACCATAAATTTTATGCAAATAATATTCGTTAAATTGATTGTGATAATAAAACATACTTCTAAATTTAAGACCTATAAAAGCTAACTACGACTAACTCTTCCTTTCTCACATGTCTTTTAGAAAGGCTTCATTCACATATTTACATTGTATTTATTTCAATTTTATACCCTTTAATAGTACTAATAAGAATATTGATTTTCTACCTCCTGATTGTAGGTACAAATCTCTTTCATGATATGAAACTAAGTGGTACAAAATCATATTCAATTATGCGCTGACCCAATAAGAGTTCTTTATATGGCATGTAAAATTTGTATGTCGTAAATTACCTCATGTCACTAGGGTGATAAGTACAACTATTGAAAGTTAAAAGTGGATTTTTACAGTATAAATTTAGGCCTAATTGTTTTCTTTCGAAACTCTTAATGATTGAATATTTAGTACGATCGCTCTATTGCAGACATTACACTGAGTATAACTCATTGCACTTTACATGGGTGATGTGTGAAGGAACGCGTAAACATACACTTAGTGAGGCTTTGTATGGTTGAGGCCTTATCGTGGCGGTGGGGCTCATACCCTGGGGTGAACCCAGACGAAGCCCATCGTACCGAAGGGGATGCTGGTTCCACTCCTCTTATAAGAAGACGGGGTCAAGAATATGAGGAAGAGACGCTCTTTCTTTTATAAGAAGAGGGGACAAAAGATAAACATTAAGAGGTGCTTTTGCGCACAGAGCGAGGGGCGAGGATGGGAACCTCACCCCATTGCACAGTCCCAAATTTGGTGGGGTCCTTCTGTGGAAGATGCAGCCGGCGCCCGCCCGCCATGCCCTGACGATATGTTGTCCCGGGGCACCGCATCAAAGATGGCACTGATGACACTCGCAGTGGTTTTGTGAGTATTCGGCCCGTGAGTATTCGTGCCGGCAGCCCCACAAACCACTGGACCCCACCCAGGGCTAGTGAAGGCGCGTAAATGCGTTTCCCCACGTCTCAATACGTTGAATACTTAATTATAATTAATGTTCTTTCATTATGCAAAAACCAATATCTGTCCAAGTCGCAAACTTAAAACAGCAGGCTAAGTCCAAGTATATATTAAAGTTGGAAGACAAAAGCCAGTACATAGTATCTTACAAACGAGTTTCCAACTTGGTAAGTTTGGTGCTGTACCCTCAGACTTATCCGAAACAATGTCAGCCCGTGTGTGCGCTGACTCGGAATGAGTTAATGTTGCAGACGCTTGAAAGATTTGCCGCCCGCCAAAATTTATAGAGCACGGACGGTCTGTGAACATATAAATAATATATTGCCTTTATGACACGAACGATTTGTTGCACTGCAACATATTCCGCTACGCGAGTGACTGGTGCTGGCGGCGCGAGGGAGCAGAGGTAGGAATCGAGAAAAACAACTTTATTGTGCACCTTAAAAATAACTTTTGTCGTTAGATTTGCATTGAATCGCCAGAACGTTTGTTTACATTTGACCGTAAAAATGAGGACGGTTTGAATTTTTCCGGCGAAATTACAGAACCGAAGTTTGGCGGATGTGAAAAGTGTGATTTTCCATTTTTCGAACTTCGCCAAGGATAGAACTCACTCTGAGACACATAGGCCAGGGTCTTCGTCTTTCTTTAGCTCCGATTGCATATGGTATTAAAATTTGTTTAATAAATTATAGCCGAGGTAATGATACCTACAGCGAATGATAATAAATATTATCATCAATGCTGTATTATTATTAGTTAGGTATAGACAGTATATCCTGCCCAATAAATACCCCCCAACTCGACCTGATGTTTAACGCTTAGCCATGTTTTCCGCCGATCTTACATTGCCCACCGTTATAGCATAACTTTGTGCTATTGTCCAAGTGAGAGAGCTAGGAATGTGATAACTTGGAGAAGAATGTCAATGTTTCGGTTTTTAAAGGAGTTTTGCTATCTTCAAAAATACCTAATAAAACTATGTACCATTTCTATCCTTTTTTTCTTCACAAATTCTCAAGGCACTTCATTCTCTTTGCATGCACCATTTTGAAACCGGAGTGAAGATGTGTTCTTGTTTTTGTTGTCATAAAATTGTAATTATCAAGAGTAAATTCGTGTTCATGATTAGGACCTCAAGAGAAATATGATACGATTAAGCCCCCTATCACCACGTCAAACATTTAATTGTCTATGAGAAATAACATAATATTTCCTATTGTACTCATATCCCCCATAATCCTCTACGGCTAATAATGCCGCCTAAGTCCTACATCATGTTAGGTACATGTGTACTTAATACGATTCGAACGCTCGCAGGGTTGTCAAACTTTTTTCTATGTAGTGCCAGCTTATAAACGGGCATTAAACGAAAAAAAAAGAAATTTAAATATTAAGCTGCAAACGATTATACTCTCTAAATTTATATTCAAACTAGTTTTGCGTCGAGGTTCCTACCGTGTAAATTTTGATTCTTTGAAAACCCCGGGAACTAAAATTAAAAAAGAACTTTTAAAGTAGACGCAACGGCATAACAATAATACGGACGTCTATGGGCGTCGGTAGTGGTCAAAAAATCGATTGCTCATTTATTTGGCACAAACCTAGGCTTGATGGTTTAAAGAGCAATGGCGTTACCGAATATGTACATACATTTTTAATGTCAATTCTTATTACAATAAAACTACTTTTATTGTAAATAACATTCGCGTAAATTTAAGATATCGATAATTTTTATTTTCACTTTTATATCGATATATTTACTTTCAACACTTCGTATGCCTCTGCTTCGTAAAATAGCTCGCCATATAACAGCATGCAGATTATAAATAAGTAAACAAAATGTCTGCCACTCAATAGAAATGGCCGCTATCGGAATGCATGACGCATTCAGACACATCACAAACATTCAAGGACCGAACAAACAATGGCAGTGTAGACATAATCTCCGCCCGGGACTCGAACACTGTACCTCAATGTCAATACCAAATAAGTACTTTAAGGTTCGTAAAAGCCTGGAACTGAACATGATTTTTTTGTAGTATAGGAGGCAAACTATAATTTTTAATCGTTACTATTACGGACTAGAGACCCGCCCGGCTTCGCTCGTGAATAAATTGTACACAGAAGTCTCCGCCACAAATCCTTCTACCCAGGAGTGAAAACCACATGAAAATCCGTTCTGTAGATTTTGAGAAAACGAGAAATCGAAATCTTCTGACGTCCACCGCCTCCTATTTTTGTACGCAATTTTGTTGTCAAGAAAACAGTGCTACGCATCTGCGTAGCACTGTTTTCTTCCAAACCCCCCCTCTGCCTATCATATCCACTAAAGTATGCGGCAATCATCAACCATCCAGTAGCTCGCTTGCCACCTCTACCAACCCTATGTCTCCATCGTAGTACGCACAACCGGGAAATTTGCACCTCAGTTGAGCTGTGATAAGGTAAGGTGATGACTAACTGTGCGGCAACTAATACCTACTACACAATGTACACCGTATGTCATGCGCCTGATGAACGAACAAATTTGCTTGACAAATTTATTACTCAACTTCCCGTTTACATCGAAACGTTGGTAAAACGCACACTATCACATAATAAGTTTAAACAGACGGGTAAAAATTTACAAAAATGTTGTTAATTTACTGTGGAACTTGTTTTTATAGTATAGAGGGAGGGAGAGCAAGGGAGATATCGCAGCCTTTTAACGATTAGCGAGGCAATGAACATCGTCATAAATCATGTGCCGATGCGTCGCCCTCCTTTCCTCATGTACCCAATGGGCCACCGGCCACTCACAAGTCACACTAACAGCGACACCAAATGTCTATTTACGACGGTGTCATGTGAACGAGAGGTAACTACCCGGTCGTGTCCGCCCAATTCCGCTGCAATGCAGCATGGCACTACCTCGTCTAAAAAAATTCCTTTATATTAATTTGACATACATCTATGTTAGCAACGAATATTGGTCGGAACCTTCACTCGGTGGCGTCAGAATAACCCTGATGACTCCTTTACAAATAGGCAAATATTAATCTAACAAAATGATAATTTAGCTGAGCTACCGATTTGAGGAAATATTTACTTGTTAATGATTTTGTAAATTTAATGTTTACGTTATTAGGTATTTAACTAAATAAAAATCGAATTCACCGTGGAAACTAATCGCTTTAATTGAGCCACTATAATATAATGCGTAGGGATGTAAAAAAGGCACCTTTAACAGGAAATGCATACACCGATGGGTTATTCCCTAATTTTGACACATGTGCATATAATATATAATAATAGAGAATCAGAAAAGCAGACATAAATGTTAAAATTATATCCTTATTTTTCTAATATAAAAGTTCAAAGAAGAAAAGTGGAGTATAATTTAAAAATACTCTTCTTTTTTATGTCGACCCGAAAAATAAATAAAATTGTCAACCCTATCATGTTAGTGTTAGAATGTTAAACGATTTCGAGTGGTCCGGTCATTGTGACCGCTGTAGACGGGAAACAAAGCTCGTCGCGTCGAGTATTATAAGACGAGGTGGGCCTCATTCAGTTGCGAAGACTTGTACACAAAGTACAAGTCTTTATAACTCGATAAGGCCGAACAAAGTTGCATTGTTTAAGCTGCGAGGAACTAGCTTCACTTATCTATTGAATATGACGCTTAACAGTTCATTTGGACTCGCTAATCGCTAGAACTAAAGGTCTAATTTTTACAATTTTTTTTTGTGGGAAGAGGTAGCGCCATGCTACATAGGAGTAGGTAGTGTCATGCATTGCACATGACACTGCATCCTCCTATGCAACGGAATTGGGCCGGCACGACCGGGGAGGTACCTCTCGCTCACGTAATTCCGCCGTAAAGTGACATCTTTAGTGTCGTGTTTTGTGCGGTCTGTGAGTAGCCGGTGGCCCGTTGGGCGAGCAAATGCCGAACACCGCATCGGTATAGGAATTATGTAGATGTTCATGGGCGTGTGTAGTCGTAAAAATGTACAGATTTCTCGTTCGCACCCCCCCCCCCCATTCCATAAAAAGAACAAATCTGTTTTCAAGGTCCATGTCTATTTGGATGTCTATTACTCAATCACGCAAAAGCTACAGAACATATTTTGATTAAATGACACACACGGCATCGAAAGCAGGCAACAACATTCGCACATAGTCTTATCTGCAGGTGAACCGGCGGGCCACAGCTAGTAACAAATTAATCTAAACAATTCACAGTGGAAGTTGTTTTCATACAAAAAGCGGGCAATCTAATGCGTCCCTGTTTAAAATTCGATTTAATGGTTGGAAATGATAGTTGTAAAACTATCATTTCCAACCATTAAATTGAATTTTTATCAACTGGTAATTAAGCTGTGTGTGCATCACTTTGGAACGATGCTCGTTCGTAGTCGAGGTCTCTAGCTGACGCGATTTCTGCTATGCGGGTTGACATTGCTAGTACTCAGTGTATGAAAGGGTATTTCCTTACCTTACCAAGGCTTTTCTTCGTTGAGAGCAAGATTACCGAAAGCTGCAGTTTTATAATAAAAAAATTAAATGTCCGTATGGATCAGGTGATAGTGTATCTAGTGATAGTGTATCTAGTGGTAGTATATCTAGTGGTAATGTATCTTGTGATAGTGTATCTTGTGATAGTGTATCTAGTGATAGTGTATCTAGTGATAGTGTATCTAGTGGTAGTATATCTAGTGGTAATGTATCTTGTGATAGTGTATCTTGTGATAGTGTATCTAGTGATAGTGTATCTGGTGATCCCCGCCCGCTTTATCCGAGTAAATATACAATATACGACATCTATACTCGTTATAGTTTAACTCCCAGAAATTGTATGTCTGTATGTGGTCAATTTTCCCAAAATGTACTGTACGGATTTTCATGCGGGTTTCACTCACGGATAAAGGAATTGTCGAGGTTTTAATGCAATGAGGGAATAGCAGTGCCCCCGCCAAGTGAGGGCAAAAATGTAGCACGGCCGTAGCATCCTTTTGTAGATAATTTTTCCACGAGCAAAACCGGGGTGAATCGCAAGTATCTTTACAAGATGCTTACGCACTTGTTTGATATTATTTAATTGAATCTGACGTAGATTTTTAAATCGATCCTGCTGGCTGAACTGCTCTAATTCGTGTTATAATCATCTCGGATCCCAGTCTTAAACCACGGACTACTCATATCGCAACTTAATTTCGATTTCTCAATCAGCTATTGAATAATAATAATATAAAATGGCAGAGAGACGTACAACAATAACAGAGAGCGAGGGAGAGAAAGCGCTTTTATTCTAGGGCGGGCACACAATGTGTTTTCTGTATTTCAATACAAAGGTTGCTTGCAATACAGTAATGCCAACATTTAGAATTTTGAATAACTAAATAAAGATGTTCGACGCTTTAACAATCTCGTGGCCTTATTAATTAATTAATAAACATGGGTTTCTTTCACTCACCACCGCCTGCTGCTTCGTTCGACAGCGACCACCATTTTATACGAAGGCTTTAAGTTGGGTATATTTATTCGAGGGACGGCTCCCCCAGTCATGATAGCTCAATGAGCTCTTTCTGTCCCCATGATAATGCAAGGCCAAATTTGCTGTCGTGCGTGAGCTGCGACCCTCGTTAGAGAGGGGGCGAGGGGACCCGGTCCCCTCGACGAAGATATTAATAGTTGCTAAAGCTAATCCTAAATAACTGCCGGGATGCATCTTTCTCATCTGCGGAAAAGGAGCCCCTATCGACCACAATCTCACCTAGGCCGTCGCCCGACGTGTCCAACAGTAACCGATGAATCTGCGCTGGACACTTCCGTCAGCATAGAGAGTTCAAAAAAAAGAAGACATACTAATTCTGGACTGTCTAGTATCAGTATGGAATCGACTTGACTACTGAACATTTGTATTATGGTTGTCGTAATGTCGAATTTGTAATCAGGATAATCAGCAGTGATTAAGGGGTTGCGTGGACTAAAACTCTAAAAAAAATTGATCCTCCCAAGGCGCAAGTGCTACACGATATTGTGTAAATATAGCTTGATCTCATCACGTAAAATGCACTTGGATTCATCATAAATAGACTAGACACACAACATTTGGTTTGGTATCTGCCTTCACCAAAATGCAGTCCTAATGCTGCATTGGCGTTCATTGAGATGCCTATGTCCAGCAGTGGATCGATAAGGGCTGATGATGATGATGATGAATGCTGTATCGCTGCATAATAGCACCGGCAAAACCGAAGAATTTCACTAAAAATACGCGTTTCGCACGGTTTATGAGTAGCCGGTGGCCCATGGGAGAGCCGGGGTGAAGAGAACAATGCAACTACCATAATCGTGCGATGTTAATCACCAAACTGCGTTTGCTCTTAAATGCCCCTGTGATAAAAATACCTTTATTATTTCTTATTATTTTGCTTAGAAACATATTTGAATAGACAAGATCTCGCCGCAACCATCCAGCCATCAAGCCCATACCAGCTGTTACAAATCGTATATCCAAACGGTGGAATGTTGACCAGTTTGTGTTCTTAAACGATTATTTCGGGTAGTCCTATTTTTATGTTACTAAAATATTTATAGGGTCCTAAATTTAAATTGTACTTCTTATTTATATTCCCATCACATGGGTTCGACGGTCTGGGCGTTTATTGGTAAATAAAAGGTAAGGATATCATTTGCCGTCCGCACCTTAGCTCAACCCGTAAATAATTCAAAACATCCCGAAAGCGTTTACTTATTCACAGACTAATGGGCCTTACCAAACATTTAAATTATTTACCGTGACTTTGTAAAAAAGATACAAGTGCGTAAAATAGTATTACAAAATATGTCTATAAAATTATTGACCACCAGCGATTTACTAGCGCGTGTTGGACAATACCAGTTGTTAATTCATCCATATTTTGTTACATCTCTCAGATAAGAAGTCTGATCGCTTTTATTTTTATAAAGCTTGGATACTGAAGTAATATATTTGTACAATTGTTTTATAGTAACAAAGTTGTTATCTGTGTAATTAGTGTACGATTTATTAAATAAATTAATCAATTCTACCACTAACTTTATCAGAGGGTGTCAAAGCATATAAAGATCGCTCTAATCATATACATATCTGAAAGGCTTTTAGTGATGGCTTGATTTCAAATAGTTAGATTTTAATGTATACTACTTAACGAATTAAAGAAGATAAGACTATAGGGCTGGATTAGAAGGCTTTTTTTGCATACCGAATAAGGTACAAGAAAGGAATCCTGCCTTAATAAGCCGTCGTGGCGTTGGCGGGGTTGACTGTACTTTGGTACGGGACCAGCCCTCCAAAACAGGAGAGTATATCTGCATATTTTTATCCACTTATTTGTAGTATATCTATGACTGTATTATAACTCTCAGTCTAGGATCTCACATGTACCATCTTATTCTAACTTTTATTTTGTTAAAATGTAAGAAATATTCGTCATAAATATTTCCATTTATACATTGACTCTATTTAGGTAAGCAGGAATAACCAATATGCCAAAAAAACACTACTACAAATATTACGTTACCAGATTTGTTCCTAAGGCTTGATAAGTTTTGGAATATTGCCAAAATTTCGGATATGTAAGTTGTACATGACATTAATTATTACGTGTTGTCTAAAGTTATCATATATCGTTGGTCAAACGACATAAATGTTTGCAGTGGCAGAGCGTGACGGCGATAATATATCCGAGACCTTCAGATCGCGTATAACTCAAGCAACACAGTCACGTTGAGATTTATTAACAATACAAATTATTTCTTTTGTAAAATTTCACGTAACGCATTAACAAATTGCTTTATTTAATAGTCGACGGCCACTCATCATGTCAAGCGCAGTCTTTTAGAATAATATTAGCGTAGCCATTTTGTCTGCTATTTCAAAAGAAATAGAAATACGTACTTTTAAAATACGTAGATACAGTCTACACATTTTGTTGTGTGTTCCACAGTATGTACTAAATTTTACGAAATATTCAATACGCTCGGGTACGCGATTGTCTATTGTGTATTTATATTGTGTACGTAATTCAAAAACTTTTCCTTGAAATTCTGTAAATACTTTTACTAAAAATAACAAATTAGAATAAAACAGTTTTGCCTTTTCACCTTGAATCCAATTCATCTCTCGTCCAGACTCGAATAAAGACCTTAGAGAATTTGAACTTAGTAAACTTCTCTATCGTGTTTCTGCGGATTAAGACATACTTAATTTCATTGGAGATACAAGTGTAGTGGGATCCTCTAGATAAGTCTCTACTAACGATGTAGGTATGTGCACAACGTACTTGTGTGAGCAATGTGCCTTTGATGAGTCTCCTAAGAACGACACCACACCACACAGAGGGGTAGTCCCTCGCCATAGAATTGTATACTATTATATAACTAACTTCGGGACAGTGTAATGGGTTGGGGAGGGTCGTGGTACCTTATTCCGACTAACGATGTAGGTCTGTGCACAACGTACTTGTGTGAGCAATGTGCCTTTGATGAGTCTCCTAAGAAGGACACCACACAGAGGGGTAGTCCCTCGCCATAGAATTGTATACTATTATATAACTAACTTTGGGACAGTGTAATGGGTTGGGGAGGGTCGTGGTACCATATTCCGTTAAGAAAGTTGGAACAACGCCTCCTTTTCTTGCTCTTTTCTCTAGTCCTTTCTCTTCTTATATTATGAATACAGAGACCAGACCACTCGGTTCAGCTGGCTTTGTGCCAGGTTTCTGGGGTCACTTTAGGGCACCCGGACCAACCCTATTATATATACAAAATATTGTAGTCGAATCTGGCTCGCCATGAGAAGGCGAAATGCTCACCGGAGGAAGTGGATTGGGGGTCAAAAAGCTCGGTTACTTGACACCATTTGGAATTATAATGGCGCGTGACCTGTATGTAGTCTGTGGAAATCCCTTAGGTGAACAACGGTGACTGCATAACTGCGGATTATGTCGAAGTCTAAAGGAACCGATAGCCACATCACGACGCCATATGCAGGTCATACTAAGGTACACGATGGTCCTATGACACTTAGCTAAAAATCAATTACGAATTTATAGATATTATAATTAGATACTTAAACAATACTCGAGCAAATCCTATAACTGTTTGTGACTTCTCTACAAATAGACCGATAGAAGCGTGTAAGGATTCAGCCACTTAAAAATACAGCTATACGTAGTTTTCGTGAAACATTAGAATGCGCGTAGCGTTCGATTTTCAATCTTTTAAAAAGTCTCGGTACGTTAGTCAGTTGAAACAGAACGCAGGCGCAGGACGGAACTCATTAGCATGCAGAGTGGGGGGCGATGATTCGAGGTGACACTCGCGAAGAATGACTGATCGTCCGTCAACTCACGCGCACCTATCGGTATTGTTACGTGGTATACGTGTTTAGTTGTGTCGCGGCCGCGGTTGAATGCAGACGCGTCATGTGGTAGTGTGTGTTTGTGCTGTGTAAAGGATGCGCGGGGAGGCAGGCGGCACCCGCAGCAAGGCTGCAAGGTCTGGCGCTGGCTATCCGCCCATCAGCGCTGCCTATTGGCTACCACCTTCAAACCCAACCCCCTACCATGTACCAGGTTCGATTAGTTTTTCAGCACTCAATATTTCATGACGGATATTTCATGATAAATATTTATGATATGTGTGAACGCAGCTCTACGTGTAAGCTAGTCAAGAGTTGGATTTATATGATATTTTAGAAATTTAAAATTTTATATACAAGTTGAACACCGAGCGACTTTGTGCTGAAAACAATTGCAATGATTTGTAACAAGACTCTATTTAGCTTATCGCGGCTACGATAACAAGAAGCGTTTATATGACGTATAGCCTCGCTAGAATATTTGATCTTCTATACGCACAAAATGAGTTAAACAAATAAGTGTCTTAGCGTATGTTACATTTGCACGACACTTCGTAATATGTCAGCGTAACCATGTCAATATGCCACTAAAGCCACAACGTTTAGGTATTATTTGAGTGTAAATTTGATGCCAAGGAATCTCCGAGGAATACTTGGCATGAGTTTTCAATATTTTACATTGAGGTTTTTGTCGTGTCTTCTGTACAATTGTTCTAGTAATTGCACGTGTTTACGGCAATGGATTATGCAGTACGTTTTATCGCCGTACGATTGGCAATGTTCTCGGTCTATGGATTCGAAATCGTAAGCCGTGTGACCTCGACCGGTGTGCTCACTGAAAAAAAAACGGATTTCACTTGATTATCTCGTAATCGTAAAAATAAGTTATAAAAAAATATATCTTAGCAACTGTTAAATATGAGTAGGTTGTGTTATGAATATTCATATTGAAAATATCTAGTTATGCGGTTTAGGTAGGTAGGTATTTTTTTTTTCATGCATCGATTTACAAAATTAGTAAGATACACAGCCAGTCTCTCGAAAGAATCCGTACGGGGAGATGTGAGAAATAAAATTGTGCACTTTGTAAAAACAACTTAAAATTATGCGCGTAAGGCTGACTTCGCGAATAAATATGCTAATGTACAATCAAGGACTCGTTGGGATGACATTGCAGTATGATATCGTGTATATTGTATTTTTGTAAGCTATAAATAAATAAATAATTTTATGCGGTACTTAAAGAAGTCTTTGTCGCCCACGGTTCTAATACTTAATGCTATGAAAAACTGTGCTCGGAAAAGGAGCTGGCGAGGGTTCTGTCGCAGTACATCATTATCACAATGCGATAATCACTATTACAATAAAATTGGATGCAGTTTATCAAGATGAGTGTTATCATCCCGCTGTGATCTTACATTAAATACAGAGTCGTCATGACCGCCATAATGCAATAAGCCTTGGTTATTGTATTTTACTGCTCCTACGCAATCCTCTTGTCCCCAAATACTTCGTACCTTCAAGCAGGCTGTCCAATGTAACAAAACCAAATATACCAAATTCCTTTTTTATAATTATTAGACGGGAAACATGCAAACCACCATATTTTTTAGAGACTTACTTTTGTATAGTAGCGGGGGCCAAACGAGGCGACGGAGCCTTTGACGACTACCGTTTCACATGGACACTCACATTATTATCATCCTGTGACATCCGTTGCCTGCCTTTCCTCCTCCCTTCCAATGGCTCATTATAGATAAGAAGAAAAAAGTATACTGACATTCTTAGCCAATACCCTCCGGGTGGAACACCATTCATAGACCGCACGAAGCACGGCAGGATATCCGTCGCTTTACGCCGTTGCTTGGGGGCCATTTCTAATAATACTTTGCAATCGAACACGAATTTGATGAACAGGTGAAATCTAAGTAAGGTTGACGCATTTTTTAGAAGTTTGTTATACTATAAAAATTAAATTAACCGCTAAAAAGGTCCTTTAATTTGCACCAAGTGTATCAAAGCAGGCGACGCCTCGACTAGTGTTCGAGACATCAAGGCTGACTAATCGTGTTAAGAAAATCCTTGTCGATAAGTAAACACATTTTGCAATTGAATAACACTTAATAAATGCACGCGGACGAGGTAATGGCCGACATTCAACTTTGAACCGTACAAATGCAATTACAAAGATCCATTGTCGACTCATACATGAATTATATTCAATTTATAACCTATACAGCACACGCTTGAGACACTATTATCTAAGCGCACAGATTAATTCTCTATCAGAGGCATTAGTTGTTTAGCCAATTGTTTAATAAGCAATGCAAATAGTGGCGAGCCGCTGAATGCAAGTGGCATATGACCGTGACCTCTTTCTTTGGAGACCTATATCCAGCAGTGAACTCCCTCCGGCTGATGATGGTAAGTAACTGGTACACAAAATATATGTGGCAAAGTCGCTTAGTAATAGGGGCTATTTCTTAAATGAAAGAGAAATGATTTCACCATTGATTCGTAATCAAATGTCCGATTCCATGGATTTTTTTTACCAATCGCGTGGTATAGTGGTGGGGGGTGATACACGAAAAATTACAGTTTCGGTTCTCTATTTTGCTGTAGATTATTGTACCATAGCCCACTTCATTCATGACAGTTTGTGGGTTGTGTGCATATATTTTGTCAACTTTAAACATTCTATTTGTTGCTTTCCTATTTATTCAATTATTGTTAAAGACTCAATGTCAGAAAAATAGTGAGCTATCTTATTTTTGGGTCTAACAGGCAATGATTTCTTCTGCAAAAATATTGACCTGAATTTTTATGATTAAGATTTGCATTGATAATTTCTACATTATTTCACCTCATCATCAGATCATGCTAAAATTTTAATGAATACCTGCTAATCGCCCCTCATCGTTTCACCTACGTACTCCACCTCCAAAAACGCACCTTCAGTTCAGGGGTGGAATTTCGTAAAATTCGGTCTTAGCGGATATTGCGTTCCAGAAGGAAACCTACCTGCCAAATTTCTTAACCTAACCTAACCTACCTGCCAAATTTCCAAGTTTGTAGGTGTTATAGTTTCTAAAATTTCGTGATTAACCAGGGAGTGGTATTTCACTTTTATATGTTGAATAGTTAAATCTTGATTGTATATTACATACAATTACTGCTTGCGTATACAGTGACTCAACACTTATTGCGTCATATTACCCAAAAACTCATAATGCAAGTTTCTAGGTACTTTTTTTATAGAATAAGGGGGCATACAGTAATTGGAGCCTTTTAACGACTTCCGACGCCCATGAACGTCCACGTAATTAATATGCCAATGCGTTGCCATCTTCCCCCTAATCCCCCCCCCTCCAATGGGGCACCAACCGCACGAAACGCGACACTGAAGATGTCACTTTACGGCGGTATTATGTGAGCGAGAGGTACTTCCCCGGACGTGGCGGCCCAATTCCATTGCATAGGAGGATGTAGTGTCATACTCTATGCATGGCACTACAGTTTCTAAACAATTCAACAATAGTTATCACACTGACTCATATTTACTGTGTATAAACATGGATTTGGTATTATTAGATAGGTCTATCTTGTTGTTCTTATGATTCAATGCCAAACGAACATGACATGACATGGACAAACACCTCAATACATTTCCATTCTTCTGACGCTCGCAAATAAAGACATAATATTTTAATGTACAAAAGTGTTATTCGCTGGCGTTATCAAGACGAATATAACGACCCACATCTTAAAGTCTATCATGCCATCAGGCAGCAGCAGACAACATAGAAATCGATATTACACATGCACAACACTTGGAGAGCCTCCCCTTCTAACGCAGTCGGGAAATTTTTGTCCCGTCGACTGGCATCGTCCACTACGGAAACAAAGACATTATTATTTTATTAACCTTGTCCACATCATACTTGTACATACCAACAAGGGTTCATGACGTAATTTAGGTGTCCTTCCTAATCTCTAGGTGAAAGGAGTAAATTACTTTTAGTAAATTAACAGCAGACTCAATTGAGCTTTGAAGATATATCCGGAATAACCTCCCTGTTATTACTAATTACGAATGCGCACCCCCTGTTATTATAATTATTAAGTTTACAACCAATTTTGACGTACTCGTATTTACAAAGAGATAGAATGTGTAGATTTTAATAGTATATTTCTCGCTGATGTAAATTTATTCACCTTTGAGAGTTAACAAATAGGGGCTGCATTTTTACTCTCCTTTTATACTATTTGGTGGAAAAAGTACACTCGGAGTCTTTTTGCGACTACCATGAAGATCCGCATTTGATTACTTTGTCGTTGCGTTGTCCTCCTTTCCTCCACCCCTCCAATGGGCCACCGGCAACTCACGAAACTCACAAGACGCGACACCGCAGATGTCGCTTTATGACGGTATCATTTAAGTGAGAAGAAACTCCCCGGTCGTGCCAGCCCAATTTTTGAACATTGCAGTATTGTATGTACATATATAAATTCAGGTCGAAATTATGATAAACTAAAAATATAGTTATACGTTATAGGCCTACGTTCAACAGTGGATGGCCATAGGCATAATTCATTCATTCAAGAAGTAGAGTGAACTATGTTACAAAGTCCAGGGAACACCTATGCGGAGAATCAGCATAAGTGTTCTATTTCTGTTCTGTTTCCCTGGAAGTACCACGGCTCAAGCCTTGTGGTGGCGGTGGCGCTGGATGAAGCTAATTTATCCGAGAGGGCTGCTGTTTGTGTCCTCATCCCTCTTATAAGAAGTGGGGACTGAAGAGCAGATACGGGACGAATTTTTGCACACGGGGCACGGGCCTGGGTTGGAAACCTCACACTTATGCACTGTCTCCAAGTTGGTGGGATTATTCTCTGATGTGGGGCAATACTTTGTAGAGGAGAAGTACCGACTGCTCCTCTACAAAACTAGCCAGACCCGTAAGGGACCACGCTTAAGGGATTGACGTGCGGACGAGGCGTCCTGATGATTCGTAGTTCCAGGCATCGCACCAGAAACGGTATTGATGGCAGTCGCGATGGTTTCTTTGTGTAATGTGGCGTTATAATGGAGTCCCACACATCAACGGCCCTTCCCTGGGTCGGTGATTGCGCGTTTAATGCGTTTCCCCGCGTCGACAAAAAAAAATTACTCCCTCAAAATAATATAAACAACATTATTGTGGTCGATCAAAATCCAAACTCAATTTCACCACTAAGCACTGCAAGCTCAAGTTTCGATATAAACACATGATGACATATTTATAAGTTTCATATTTTGTATTGGACGCTTGCGCTCTGCACGAATTTATACTGTGCTCATAGACAGGAATAAATGTCTATCGGTTTCCTCCTTTTGTATTATCCTCTTGTTGAGTGTTGTTGAACTGAAAACAACGAGTTAAAAATTATTGTGTTATATGAGTAGTATCCTTATTTTTTGAAGTTATAATTCAATTGGCGCATTAGGAAAAATTTGAGTAATTTTTTACGACGCACACACGAATAACTGACACCCTGGTGTTTGCTATATACATTTTGGTCTTTCTCTTGTTACGCCAAAGAAATATAATTTCTAACGCGTGTAAATAAGGACACACACGTTTTTTATGCAATATTTGAATATAACAATCAATAAAATCCGCGTATAGACCGCCTTATTCTATACTTATCTCGATAATATCATGAAAGGCTAAAAATAATATCGTCCATCATCGTCAATAATTTCCACCGAATGCTGAGCATTTTTACCTTACGCCTTTTAAGTGTGTTCACTACACACATTTGTACTGTGAATATACAAATTAACACTAAATAATGACTGGGACACATGCTTATGAACAGTAGCATTTTAATTTATTATTCTAATGAAACATACGAAATAAACACTTTCGTACCATATTGAATGCTAGCTGGCATATAAGGCTGTTTGGCTACGACGCGCTAATTAATATCTAGGTAATGTTAAACAATTTTGTATAGCATAAGGGGGCAAACCAGAAATCGGAGCCTTTTGATGACTACCGACGCCCGTAAACATCAGCATAATTATGCAGATGCTTTGCTAGATGGCTACTCATAAACCACACGAAACGCGACATCGTAGGTGTGTGTCACTTTACAGTGTTATCAATTGAGCGAGAGGGTCGTGCCGGCCCATTTCCGTTGTATAGCATGACACAACATCCTCCGATGTTGTGTCATGCACCATGTCTGGCACTACCTCCTCCACTGCAACATGGCACTACCTCTTACTACATGGATTTTTATAAATGGTTTACATTTCACATTCCCCCCAAACTATAAAAAAATGACCCCTAAAGGGGGTGTTTTAATAGATTTTATCTTTGATGCCCGATCAGCTGATTAAATTATTGAGATACATCTTATTTATGCGCACATAAATAAATCCCTTCCAAAGTCAAGTTCCATTTTAAAATTCATGATTTCCTTTCTCCGATCATATCAAGCGCTGAAGTACTCTCAACATAATATAATAAATGAGTAAACTCTGGCATTCGCAGGCCGTTGTTCTAATCAATTACTAAATATTTATATTTTAACTAAACCATCGTCTTGTCATCTTTTGACTAAATGTTCCCTTTTTAAAATTTCTTGCCAAGTAAATGAAAACGGGAGTCTCAGTTATTACTAATGCTCGCTGACCGTCTTTCCGTCTGTCTGTTATTTTCACAGATTACCTATTTCTGATGCTGATATAAGGACAAATACAAAAAAAAAATTGTAAATTAGTTTTCTTCAGTATCATTCAATCATTATAATTTTATTACATATCACTGAAAAAAATTACTACAGGCTCACAATTTTTCATGCAAAATGAGTGCATACGCCGGCAAATGTAAATTTGTCTATTAAAAGTAGACAAACTTATAAAAGACAAATTTACGTTCATGGGCGCGCTAACGCTTTAGCGTTAATACCCCTCTGGTTGCGAGACCGACTCTCACTTGACGGGTTCTTCAGTTCAACCACAGTTTATTGTTTGACATACTTAGATACCTTCTAACAATGATGACACTGTTCTAAGACTGTGATTATCACTGTAAAAGTCAACAAGATAAAGGAGGTGCCCAAAGGGAAGAGATGTTTGAACTAGCGTCGCCGGCACGTACCTGCCTGTTAATGAGGTGGGTGATAAGGAGCGCCGTAACCATTAACGAAATCGAGGATTGCCTCATCTTCATCGTCAGCTGTAGACAGAATACAAGCATTGATGATTCTTTACAATTGGAAATTAAGTGAAAATCGGAGGAGTTTATTTTTTTTTACGGAATAAGGGGCCAACGAGTAATCGGAGCCTTTCTAAGACTACCGACGCCCATGAACGTCCACGTAATTACTATGCCGATGCGTTGCCGTTTCCTCGCGCCCCAATGGGACACCGAATAAAATGACGTGTTAAAAATTATCCGTTTATACTTGAAATGTGGTCACATGTTTCAAGCATGAGTGATCCCTAGGCTAACAAGGGAAAGAGGAAGTAGGAGATAATTCCATGCTCCAGTATAGCGAAATAATGTGGGCATGACTGGGGAGGTGCCTTGCGTTCAATGACAAAGTCATAAAGCGATAGACTATGTTGTCGAGTTTCGTGATATTTGTGTTTAGCCGGTGGTTCACTGGAGGCGGCGAAAAAAAAGAAGGCAACGCACCTTTCGTAAAAAGGCTTCGATGTCTCGTTTATATTTTATACTAAAAAAAATATATTTTACTCTATTCTTTAAATAACCTTTTAAATAGTGTGTGTATTATCAAGATGAAAGAATCATAAAATGTTGTTATATAATTTGAGGAAAAAATTTTGTTTTAAATAATAACATAAACGTGTGTGAATTTTTTTTTGTTTGTGTGTTTGGATACACTATAACTTTTGAAACGACTCGACACTTTGCACGAAGTATTTTATTCCATCCGGCTCTTAAGACTTAGTTGCTGCAGTACCGTCACAGACCATTCGTTTAAATTATATGCGAGTACACACAATGTGTATACTGTGGATCATACATTTAATGTCGCGACAAAGTGGCGAAACTAATTCGAAGCGTGTGAAACAAGAGTTGAAAAGTAGCACAATATTAGTACATCTCAAACAACATTACTGTTAATTGCATCCGAAAGTGTTGGCAGTGCAGCAAGAATGATATCGTCGATACCGGCTCATATGTTTGTTTGTTTACAATGCCGATCACAATGGGTGTCGCAAACGTATGGAATGTCATGTTTGTATACTCTGCACAAACATGGTTGCGAGCTGTACCGTCCATTTTAGATTCAGTCCGACATTTTTGTATTCTAGTTAGAATGGATTAGACAGCTTGCTGTTTTAAATAGAACTTTCTTAATTGCACTAAGGCAAGTCATTCAATCTTATCTTTTAGTATAAAAGTAAGGGAATAAGTGTAAGGTTGAGAAAGATTGAAGTACTTAGAGCTGAACAAGAAAGATCATTTTATAAGAATACTAGCGGTCGACCCCGGGTTCGCCCGGTGTATAACTGGGATCGGATTGTTACCATTACAAATTGTACACTAAAATCTTGTCTTGAGAGAATCGGTCACATACATAGATTTGAGAGAATTTCGGGGGTTTTGCTTTATATGTATGTAATAAAATACTCTATTTTGTAGTCTTTTCACGTAAAAGGGATGACCACAAGTTATTTCCGTGGACACAAAGCAATAATTAAGAAGCCATTGTGGTCGCTTAGATTATTCCGACTCATAAGGGACGGGCGCAGCGGCCTCTAGGAATATTACTTATTGTCTCATCATACATATCGTCGAAGCCTCTTATGATTGAATATCTTTGCGTCATCTTACAAATCTATAAAGTTATATGCTTGCACGTAAAAAGTATGATGTTATAATAACCTTCCGGGTCATAGTAATGTTCCGTGTGGGCGGAGCCTGCGAGCGAGAGAGCGTAACAAGTAGTCGTTTAACTCCATCTGCGATATGTCCACATGTCAATAGGAGTAACTTTATTAGGTAAAAATTATATCCTCTGTAGACCGACTTAGGAAGAGGTAGTGCCATGCTGCATAGTAGAAGGTAGTGCCATGCATGGTGTATGTGTATGATACTACGTACTCCTATCCAACAGAATTGGACCGGCACGGCCTGGGAGGTACCTCTCCCCCACTTGATACCGCCGTAAAGTGACGCGTTTTCTGTGGTTTGTGAGTGGCCGGTGGCCCATTGGGGGAGAGGTAAAAAGGAGGGAAACGCGTCGACATAATTATACTTATGTTCATGGGCGTCGCTAATCGTTGAAAGGCTCTGGTTGCTTGTTTGTCCCTCTATGCCATTAAATAAACTTGGCAATATCTAAGCTTATAATACCATAATACTTCATAAGCTATAGAAAAGGCAACTTTCGTACGTGTTTCTGTCTGTCTACGCCGACGGAAACTCGGGAAACGGCTAGTTTATAATCAAAATAAATATTACAAGTTATAATTATTAAGGAATGAGGCTTAAACACCTCTTGTAAGGATCCGATGACGTAACGCACCGGCGCGCTCGCCTAGCTGGAGTTAAGTTGTATGAAAGCGTCTGTGATAAGACCTTGCGGCATATTGCATCGGACATCATTGTTCTCGAAAAAAAATCGTGTGACTCACGTGTACATGCGTGATTACGTAGGCAAACGATATTATTCATAGCGCCCTCTGTGTGCTAAAAGCATTACTGCGCGACTAGGAGACTAAATGAGCTAATCCTTTATAATTGGTTGTGTTTGAAAAATGGAAACTAAATCACGAGTGAACTTAAAAAATGTCCTTAAGACTACTCTTTCAGTCGTGTTGTAATGTTCTGACGTTCTCTTTCATTGATGTAATCTCCGTTCAGAACATGCAAATATTTCTGTAATAACGATTCTTTGAATGTAGGCATCCTCAACGTTCAGTTTAATTATCTTACCACAGAAGTGTTTGACTCTATCCCTAGCTAGCTGATATTAGACGGTGGCACGACAGTTGAGAAATGTTAGAAACTTCTTAGAATATGTTATGATAAATCTCATCGAAGCCGTTTACTTCGTGAGTTTCTTGACTTTAATGAAATCTATTGCTCACTATGATATATATATATATGATATGTCTCCCATGCACGAATAAATTCTAAATATTACTAAGATAAAGACAATCAAGTTTTGTATTTGAAAATATAAAACGAAACTACCTTTATGAAAGGGGCAAAGATAACTTCCCTCATAAACGCACTGCTAGACTTAAGTTAATACAATCTTATAAAAAAACATCATTCAAAAAAAGTGTATCAGCGCCTACTTGCAACAAGATTCTATTAATTTACGATTATCCACTAATTGTGTTTTCTTAATTTACCAACATTATGAAATAATATTTATATAAATTTGTTAAACGCGAAGAAAAAAAATCCCGTCCTTACCTTATGCCGGACTAGAGGAAGTCGAAATTTGGTACAGTTGCAGATTATAGTCAGAAGATGTGTAGAAAGTTAACATTTTAATATAATATGAATTAAATTTTGATATTTAATTAAATAAAACGACGCGTACACAATGCTAGCTACAAAAGAAATACACAAATTGTGTGCACAGAACGTTTTTTTTTTTTTTTTTGGTTTATTCAATAGGTATTATAGACCGTATTTTTTTTTGGTTTATTCAATAGGTATTATAGACCGTATTTTGACTAATGATCACTAGTGACTATAATATATATTATATAGCATACTAGCTGTGCCAAGCGACTTCCCTCGTAATTTTTGATTCCTTGGAGACACCCGGGTAAAATGTAAAAATAAGTATTAGAATATTTTTTTCTTTTTTTTTTTAAGTATTAGAAGTGTATCGGTGTCGTCAGTTTACGCTAATGTTACTCATTGCGACGAGAGTCACCAGTGATGAGCATAATTAGAAAGCTAAACGTAACACCTCACTGCAACAGGATATGTATATGTTATATTTTGTTTGCGTTCATCGGAATAGTTAATTATAATTATAATTCTTCGGATACTTTGAATAACTTGTGACATCGGTACATTGCTGTCCACAGCGATCTACTGTGAAGGTTCTGTGAAACGTCGGGCCGGTTAAATATTTAAATAAATCCCGATAAATTCCGCGACTATAGATAGTGCGGTAGAGAAAAGAAGTTTTATTATAATTTGAAGTTTATTAAAACTCAGTAGAATCACTTTAGACATGTTCGACCACGAACACCGTCATACCAGAATTTTATTTTCATTTGTCCTTGTGTATTATGTACTAGTCATAAATTTAGGAAGAGGTAGTGCCATGCTGCACAGGAGGTGGTAGTGCAGTGCATAGTGCATGACACTACATCCTCCTATGCAACGGAATTGGGCCGGCACGACTGGGGAGGTACCTCTCGCTCACATAATACCGCCGTAAAGTGACATCTTCAATGTCGCGTGTTCGTGCGCTTTGTGAGTAGCCTGCGGTCTAATCGGGGATGGGCGGGGGTAGGAGGCAACGCATCGGCATAGTAATTATGTGAATATTCATGGGCGTCGGTAGTCGTGAAAAAGGCTGTGATTTCTCGTTTGCCCGCCCGTTCTCTATAAAAAGAAATTTTTTCCTTGACACATGACACAATGCGAAAAATGATTGTTAAGAAGTATATAGACATTCATAAACACAATCTACACGTGAAACCCCACGTTATCCATTGAAACATCTGAAATTCAACATATTTTTACTGCATGAATATTTTAAGAAACAGTAAGAAGTTATTACTTAAACATGAAAGTATCTATAAGATGAAATCAAAAAATAACTTTAGATCACATCTATGATTACGAAAGAGTATGCTGAAATTCATGTTGTGTGTGTGTGTGTGTGTTGTGTTCTTTCCTAAATTCAAATAATTGTGTCATTTAAGCATAAGCAGTTAGTTAACAGAGAATATGCATTAGCATTATTTAACAGACACCATTCATCATTATTATCAGCCCTTATCGGTCCACTGCTGGACATGGTCCTCTTTCAATGAACGCCAAGACGGCCGATCTCCTGCTACTCGTATCATGAACCAAAAAAATTATAATACATGTTTTTATATCGTATTTAAACGAGAAATTCGAACCTTTTGGCAAGGACGCCCATGGACGTCCGCATTATTGTTTTCATGCAGACGTTGCCCTCCTTTCAACCTCCCCACCAAAGGGCCACCGGGTACTCGGTATATTCAACATGAAACAACATAGCTGTCACTACGCCAGTGTCATGGGAATGATAATGGGAAATGTGAGTGGAATCGGGTCTCTTCAGTGGAGACGGCCCGATTCCGTTGCAATGCATGCATACTTCAATGGCTCTGTTATAAATACGTATACTTGACATTAGTTTAGACAACTGTTGAATATATAAATGCTATAAATGTAATACTACCAACACATAAAAATTAAGTGGGCTACTCGCAAGCCAGTGACTGTCCTCGGCGTTTGTTGATAGACGGTAGAACCAGCGCTGGGCACTTGTTGGGCTTATAAAACCTGATAATGATGGTGATGACGACGATACGCATATCCGAGTTTATAGCGAAATAAATCTTTCAAATAAAACACTCCAAGCCTTATCTGTGTGTACTTTATGTGGTTTGTAGCAAAACAAATGTATTCGCAGATAAAAGGGGACTTTCGTTTTTGAACTATAAATTAATGTCCATTTCAACTACTATTTAGAGTATGCGATTGTTATAAATTTGTATCTATCTTTACCTACGTATTATAAAACGAAGTTTCCAAAAGCTTTGCATGTAAATATACGATTTATTTTCTCAAAATATATTTCTTTTAGATTTTTCATGTGGTTTTCACCCATGTATAGAACGATTCCTTGAGCAGGTTTTAATGTATAATTTTTGAAGATAGCAGTCCGTCCGTCAATGTCTTCCACGAGGAAAGCCGGAGTGGAACGCTGGTTGAGTTATAAGGACAACATGTGCCAATTGCACAACTCCGGGAACCTGGAGAATGAAGATGAAAAAATTTAAAATTATAAGACATTCTATAGATACATGCCAGAATAATATCTTGTATATTAATAATAACAATAATAATAATGTCTATGGACCGAACACACCACGTCAGCCTAGTCCTTTGTATAAGTACCTTAAGTACTTGTGTTACGGGTGTCAAAATGATTTTTTTTATTATAGTAATACATATAATACACAGATAAACATGACCCTTTTCTTTCCTTTTCTTTTTTGAGAAACGGGGAATCTCATTTACGCGCCTTTAGTATTCACTGGCCCTGGGTAGGGTCCAGAGGTGTGTGTGGCTCGCGGCACATGATAGTGCTGAATACCCACAAAAACCACCGCGAGTGCCATCATGCGGCCTTTGGTGAGGTGCCCCAGAACAACAAATCATCAGGACACTTCGACGGCCAGTGAGCCCCCTTAGGGACCTCAACCTCCACAGATGGAGTTGTCCACCTCACTACTAGACAACTCTACCAACTTTTGGACAGTGCGTAGACAGTTACGGGGTGAGGTTCCCATCATCGCCCCTTGCCCCGTGTACAAGAGCGCATTCTTCCTTTTTCTCTTTTGTCCTCTCTTCTTATAAGAGGGGTACAAAGAGCATCCCCCTCGGTTCAATTGGCTTCGCGTGGGTCAACCCCAGGCTTCTGAGCATCACCGCCACGACTAAGCTTGAACCATAGTGGGGCAGAAGGTAAACATGACCTGGACGGGATATATAAATCATCTATCTAATGATGGTGGTGATAAATTATTCATCCTTACTTTAATGCTAAAATTATTATAATAGGTTTCATATACCATTACTTCACTATCTTAAGTCAAATATTGGCAGAAAGGTTTTGTGTATTTTGTTTTGAATTTGCATACACGTTAAAATAATACAGTCGCATGTACCTTGCAACAGGAGCATATGCCTTTCATTTTAATTAACAAAATAAACTCGTGCCGTTTTTTTGCGCTGGATACTAAAAGGCAGCGTGTCCATACATAAGCTATTTCCAGCACGAAAGGTAAGTACTCTCGCTCCCTGGTAATTTCCGTCACAGCCAATTCCAATAGCGTCCCATCGCATCGAACGCTCCCGCGTAATGTGTGCACGGCCGTCTGCCAATAAGTACGAGCATCAATTACACTTAGACATACAATGCGTACATAAAATCGAAACTCGCTCGCAGCACCCGTACCAAGTGAGGCGTGTAAACGTAAGAGCTCATCGGCAGTTAAATGTCGCCCCGATGTATGTCGCATTTCCCATCAGGATGCGCGACCGGGCAACTCTACTACTTTATAAGTGTCATAATAAAGGGCGGTTTTATAATAGCTTTACTTTGACTGTTTCAGTTTACAAGCGAATAGTTCGACACTCAATTAGAAAGTATTTGTAGGTCAACATTTTGGAGGTAAATATTTAGTCAATAATCCGAAATGTTAAAATTATAAGGAACTACTACTAAATAGTGCAATTTGTTTAGATACTTCACTACTAACAGTTATCTTGTGATATAAAATAGAAACTACTATTATTAAATACTTATTTTAAAACAAAAACTTCAAAATACTTCTATCGACTTTCTCAGCATCTTGTGAAGGCATTTTCATAAAGCTTTCATCTGTAGTTAGAGCAATTCCCGAAGAAAGGGTTACTAATTTGTTAGGTAGCAATCCGAGCAGTCCTATTGGCGAGCGAAGCCAGTACAGACCACTAGTATCTTATAAAATATTCTTTCTACTATCGAAACAATAGTTTTCCTCAACTTGGAGAAATGCCTAGTTCATCACGATATGGATGAAACCTAAATACCAAAACGTAGCGAAGCCGGCGTCTGTTGACTCTTAAACACAGCAGGAATGCAGTGATTATATTAACTATTCGATGTGTAAGATTTATTCTGTCTTCCTTATCCGGCGAAAAGGCAGGACGCGATTTAGATAACCCATTTTTTTGCCTACCGACGACCATAGACATCCACACAATTATGCAGACGTGTGGCCCTCCTTCTTTACTCCCCTCCAAGTATTTAAATTTGCTATCGTAGATCACAATCGTTAATGGTTCGCGTAAAGAGTGGCGTGGCATAGGTAGCGCGGTTCATGCATGCCTTGTAGCAAACATTTCAGTACAGTTGCACTGCCATGTGCCAGTCTAATTTAATCCCGAAGTGCATTCCCTCCCCTTTTTTTACGTGTGGAAACCCTCTTGGCAGGGCTCTGGCGGAGAGTGTTGTGTCGGACTTGAGCTAAATAATAGCACACGGTGTTCCGTCACAGATGCCTAGGTGCCCTAGGAATGGACGAGCCCTGGAGACCTCGGTATACTTTGCCACATTGGTAGTCCCTGCAAGAACTCAGACTCCCTACACTCCCTCCGCCACACAAACTTCAAACTTAACGCCCTCAGGTCATCGATCACGGAGGCCGGAGGCTATTAGTGGCCCTTCCGCGCCCAGGGAAGGGGTGCACCCTTTGGTATATATGTAGTTAGTCCCCAATATTAATTTTCTACGGTCTTTAAAATATTTATTGTCCATTAACCAAGGGTTAATACGCCATAGAAAATAAAAAAAAAATATAAAAACAAACTTAAGATAAAAATACCATAAGATAATATTCAATGCATATGTAACGTAATAAACACTTTATGATGCTTTGGAATCCTATCATATCTCTACCTATGCACATGCAAATTTACGAAACAAAGGATGTATTTTAATGAAAACCTACAACCGCGAGTTCGTCTGCTGAGTTACTTAAATGAAGCGATCTTGTGCAGGGGCGGCCGTTAGTTAGTGTCCCACTAACCTGGCTTTAACCTACTCGGGGCCTATTAATTTGTTTAAGTATTTAGGTTATTACCAGCTTTCAATACCTGTGGATGTTACACCCACAGGGCCCTTGGCTTTACCCCAAAAAGTCCATAAATCCGCCCCTGGTCTTGTTATATAATTATAACTTATTTTTCCGATAGTTTTCGCTCCACATTTTTTATCAGTATTGGTGGTGCCGGTTTCATCCTCTTGAAATTCGATGATGTCGTAAATACCAAAATAACCAGCGACGACGGCCCGCGATTTCATACAAATGTTTGAACCCTCAGCAACCGTTAAGCTTAATTCATTAAACCTTCTAAATTGCAGCTCGATTAGTCCACAGTTTCCGTCGTGCCTTAATCTGTCAGTCAAATTAAAAATTCATTTATTCAGGGTCCCCCAAGATTAACGGATAACCTCGAAAGGGGTTATAGTGGCATGCGATAGTTCAAAAAAATATTGAAACAAGATGGAACTTACATAGAATCTAGGAGATGTAAACACTATGTCGATGAATAGACGATAAATAAAGTACCACTGTTTTAATGTAATGTCCAAATGGTTTTTTTTTATTTATACCATTTGGACATTAAATTAAATTATACCCGACCATATTTATGGAAAAATAATTATATGCCATTAAATTATTAGTATTAAAAAGTTACTTATTAAGCGACTTGACGAGGTTATCGGGTTAATCCGTATGTTTCGATATGATTTTTATTTACCGAGAAATTGATGGACGTATGTGCACCTCAATAAATGCACACCATTTGAGTATTTTTTAAATTCTTTATTCCGATGTTATCAGTCATCAATACTAAAGCTGAAAGGATCCAATGATGATATTATTACTTTTGTGACGGGCAATTGTACGAACACAGAAATTGCTACTACATAACAGCGCCCAAACGCGAACTTAATCGGTTCCGTATAGCATACGTCCCGAATCCATTTCCTGTTTGATCTGTGTCCTTGCTCCGCAACTAGCTAACGACCTTATAACAGTTGCCTGGGCGACGGAACTTTTAATTGAGTTTAAAACAAAAGACGCTCGGCTCCAGTATCGCCGGAATTGACATACACGTCCCAGAAGACGGGCGTGCATTAGTAATAATGACTCACATTCACCACTCAAACATTTTGCTGACTGGGAACGGGACAAAGTTGAGTTCGCTATGAGTGCGACTGCCGACAAAGGCAGTTAGGTGTAGTTTGGCTCCCGTTACGTTAATGGGAATGAGAGCTTTGTATATTAAGTATTTAATCGGTGTACTTTAGTTGTTGAGTGTACGACTTTGTGTAGTATTATTGTATGATTACAAATGTTTACAATATTACCAATTGGACGACAGAGATGACAACCGGCTGGCGCAGTTGCTAACGTGGCGGTTACTCCGCTTGTTACGCCAGAGGTCGCGGGTTCGAATCCCGCCTACGTCGTGGATATTTATCTACGTATTCTATGTATTTCTATAACAAAAATCTTAAATATATAAAACTTCTTAAATTTGTAACAATATTAAATATATTTCCATAGTCTAGTGCCTGTAACACAAGTCCTTGCGGTACTTACCACAGGACTACAACGCGTGACTAAGGTTCTAAAATCTAAAAAGCACGTGACCAGAAGTAAAAAAAGGGCCTATCAATGCTGTAATTACTGTAATGACACTCACTAGTAGGCATTCATATTCAACAATCAAACGACATCATTAGTGACCATTTACGTACACATACGTCACGCATTGCGTGCACACAGATCTGCATTCACATTTACGTACACTCACGCATTGCGTGCACACAGATCTGCATATTAGATCCCCGGGCTAGACAGAGAGAAACACTAGATGAAAACTAAGAATGGCGGTAAAATCCCCCTAACTGCCCATACCCTCGTAAGTACTTATTATTTTGATGGCATCGAGAGCTAAGCACCAAGTGACCACTTGCCAAGTGGTAATTCCCTAAATGAGCCATTGTCTGAAACCGATATAAGCCGCTGAAGCGGTTTGTATACCCATAAACCGCACACTAAGCCATGCCCGTCATGTTTGAGATGGTATCATGTGAGTGAGAGGTACCTCGCGGTAAAGCAGAATATTTTACCGCACATGCAACGAGTTGTGATATTGTCAGATGGTAACAACATTCCCAGTCTGTAGCTCAACGAGCTCTTCCGGTCCCCAAGATGAAGCAAGGCTAACCTTAGCTACCGCACGTGTGGTACCCCTCGTTAGAGAGGTGAGGCGACTCGAGTTAATTAAGCTAATGTTAAAAGACTAAGAATAAGGCGAGAGGTAAGCCTGAGCCTTCGTACCTATCTGGGCATAGTTTCTTATTTCTCCGTATTCGACAGCAGACGCCATTTTGTTATCATGTCAAGCATCGCCGCAATTGTTAAAATGAGGAACTAAAACATGTTAGATTTTCTGGCGGAATTTCACTCAGCTGTATTCAATCCGGGTAATTGCTGGCCCGCCAAAAAAAAGGCTCTATTTTTAATATGGCTAGTCCTAATGAAATATGGCGATTTAGACAATCCGACTGCGACAAATCGACTAACCATGATCATTACGACACTAATGACATACGAAAATAACATGTTGTGCCTTAATGACATTGAGTTCGTGCGCTGTAAAAGCGTGTTGTTATAAATTTAACACAAAATAATAATACAGTTCGTCTCACAGTTTATAACAGGAACAATACATTGACATGACATAATAATTAATGGTGCACGCTGAGCGCTCGCTACAACTATTTAGTAAGTAGACGGGTGTCGGCGGCAGACCTGGAGCGACCGAGCCCCCGATCCTTATCAAACGTTATAACTCTTCCGGTCTTTCGTTAACGTTATTCCTACATTTGCGTTGAGGTTTGTAGTTGAATATCGTTATCCGTTGAAATGTTTTATGCCACTATATTTACGTTTAACAGAAATCGATATTTCTCTAAGTTCACAAGTCCTTAACAGTTATATATATATGTTGTTCCTACTTTATGTATCTTAACGCTTATAAGTTAATATATTTGTATCGTGGAATAGGATAAACGAGCGATCTGAAACCTAATATATGCCGAGGCCCATAGACATCCGCACAATTGTTATGCAAACGTGTTGGGTTGTGTGGCTATTTTCACGCTATGCTACTAAACCCCACCGCCACGACATTGCTTGAACGAAGTGTAAACTCATAGGAGGACCATAATATCATCAAACATAGGAGGACCAATCAGTAGTCGGAGCCATTTACTAACTGCCGACACCCATTAACATCTGAATATTATCATTAATATATACTCATAAGCGGAACGAACAGCAAACGGTCACTTTACAGCAATATCGTGTGACCGACAGGTATCTATCTAGTGGTGCCAACCCAATAACAACAACACAAGATGTGTTGTTGTTGTTGGGTACATATCACATAAAGGAGCGCGACATATCACGATCATCACGATCCTTGCATGCCCCGAACGCCAACACAGCAGATGTTTCTCTGCTGTGTCGGCGTTCTGCGTTGACGTTTCTGCTATTAAGAAAATGATTATGTTGTAATGATGTTCTCACAATTGTTATACATCTCGTATCGTTTCACCTGTATAAACATACCGCGACCTCTGTGGGTTCACCCGTGTGTCTGTGTATGTCTGTGTGTGTCTGTGTGTGTCTGGGTGTCTGTCTGCGTGTGCGTGTGTG
>JAFELO010000763.1:330257-340716 GCA_017140195.1 Eumaeus atala
GTGTGTGTGTATGTGTGTGTGTGTTGGTGTCACAAAATACATGATTTTCAAAGTGGGCATTAGACTTAATAACTTTGGAAATCTCGGCAGTTAAACGAAATCGTAAAAAGTGCCATTAGTACTCGGAGTACGTTACTATCAAGTACAATACACCTTTTTATAGCACAGGCGAATAAACAAATATACAAAAAATACCAACGCCCATTAACACAACGCATATGTATTGATCACCATCCCACTTCCGAAGGGGTCACCGGTTACTTAAAAACCGCTCGAAACGCGACGGCACAGTTATCAAGTATACGTTAGAAGAATACGCACTTGGCATTACTTAAAACTGAATGGCGTTGATACAACTAACCCAACCAGCGCCGATTGAGCTTTGCTCAATTGGTTAGTTGCGCTTTGGTTAGTTGCCCGTTGGTTAGTTGCGCTCCATATGGCGGTGTGGATACCACGGGAGTCATTTTATGACCATGAGTTCCATGGATCGTCTGTAAAACTGACCAAGAGCGAATCGCACTCGCCTTGGAAGGTGGTAGCAAAAGAAAAAACCCAGATATGGGTTGTTTCTTGAACCACTAAATCTATTTCGTTGAGACTAAGTTTTTATTGTGTTCTATGGTTTTATTTACAAGATGTGAATATCTCAAAAAGTTTTAGCTTAATCACAAAACGTTAGGAACTTCCAAATTTCAAATTAGCAATATCTATAATCTCCGAGTAAACCACGACAGACAGGACAGAAAGATATGACGAAGTTATAAGGGTTCCGTCTTTTTTTGCCCTTTTGCTATGGAACCTTAAAAGAAAGTCGAGTCTCTGAACACTACGTCCACAATTTTAGCCGCTAATCTCTAAATCTGTCCAACAGGTTTCAGACTTTTTGTAGTTTCAACTTTGTTAAGTAAAGCATCAAAAGTCTAAGCTTTTGCTAAAACGGGCTGTCTGGCCACTAGGAACTTTTAAATTGGTATTTTGTTTTTGAAATCTTACAATTATACTTGAATTCAAAAAGGTGAATTCTCTGAAAAATTTCGTAAGGCAGGTAAAGGTACAGAAATGTGGATTAAGCGAGTTGCTTTAGTGTGTTTAGTGCCAAATGTGGTATCAGCTTATTTTTTGTGTAACATCTGTAAGGGGACACATGGGCAGCCCGAACCTTTTTATGACTACCGACGCCTATAGGCTACCACATAACTGTTACGCAGATGTGTTAGCTTCCTTGTCTCCTACCCTCTAATGGGCCACCGGATACTCATACACTGCACGAAACGCAACAGTGTGCGGCTTAACGGATTAGACACGACCGGGGAGACACCTGTCGCTCACCTAACACAGCCGAAAAGTGACAGCTTTACTGTAGCGTTTCGTGCACTTTGTGAGTAGCCGATGGCCCACTGCGTGGGTAAAGATCAACCCAAATGGTATTCGGGGACTTCAGTAGGTCACCCAATGGCTCCATTAATTCATAACATTTTCACAGTGCACGGTTTCGTCCCTTGCCTATTTTTATTATATTGTAACATTTTCATCTACGGAAAAAATATAGTCAACTAGTTAGTGTGACTGTCGAAATATAATTCCGTTACGACCTTACAGAAATTTAATAGAAAAAATGTTTTTACTTCACAACAGACATATATTTAATATTTTATGAATTTATAAAATTGTATATATTTAAAATTCTTTATTATAGAAATATATATAATACTTAGATAAACATCCATAACCTGGGCGGAATCGAACATGCGATCTCTGGATTATGCGAGAAATGTTACTACTGCTCCAGTCGGTCGCCGTTAATTAATAAAATATAATTGTTTAGCAGCTTCTACGAATATAACTACAATTCGGCCTTGTTGCTACAACGGCCTTCGACATAGATATTGTGTACAGAGGGCGACTTACCGCCTCAATGACCAGGCTTATGTTTCTTTACATTTTATACCTGGATTTTATTTTTATAGATTCTATGTATACGTACTGTACATCTCTACAGTATGCTCTACTAGCAGAGGACATCAACACCTACAAACAAAACCTATATAAGTGTTCAAGAAATATAAACGATACACGTGACCATAGTTGTCCACTAAGACATGAAACCGCTTAATCAATCGAAATCGTTGAAAATATTTTGCTTTCTTAAACAATAAAAAACCAAAAATGCCAATTCTGAATTCGATCGAAAAATTGTCCGTATATTTTCAGAAGCAAGCACACCCTCTATCGGTTAATACACAGGGGTGCTATAACTCACGTATTCGACTTTCGGCTTAATATCGCCAACAACGCAACTTTTTCCATCCCCAGCGTAAATTACCAAGTCCGAATTATAAGTTCATGAATCATGGTCGCACGGTATCGTTTCCCTATGTGAATATGCGAATGTTTTATTTATTGCCAACACGTCCGAAAATGCCAATTGTATCCCACAATACAGCATCGCGGATATGAAACCACAATGTAACTCATATTATCTGCCTATCCAAATTGGGTCTAATATGGTGTATGTATTTTTAGTAAAATATTTTTTAGACTTATTGCGATCTACGATATCCTATGATGATGAGAAAAGATTTTCTCTTGAGCTATCGGTTAGTAAGGGACTGTGGCAGTCCATCAATATACGTCGACATCCTTGTATGTGCCTATTTACATACATCCACATACTACGGGATAATATTGTGTTATTTTTAGAACACGAAAAGGTTGACTCTATTTGCTACGCTGATTTGATATGAGGCAGCCCATGCCTGCTCGTCGTGCAAATAATAATTCATCTACATTGCAGCAACAGCACTAAACTCTTAGGTTTCTTAATCAGGATTTGTAATATTTTCCTTTCAGTCAAAGTGTTTAAAAAAAAACATTAAGCGACCATGTTTTTTACAGAAAGAAAACCGAACAAATATTATAACTAGCAGAGGTCAACGTTATCTGGTCCGCTGTACGAGCCTTTAGTTAACAAGGCAGATTGAAATCTCAGCGTTTAAGCGGGCGAGCCCGTAATGTAGTTGGCTTACCTAACTCCGGGAACGATGTTACTCTTGATGAATATTTTAAACTATACATTTTACTGCTAGGCTTATAGCCGGCCCTGGCAAATATTTGTGGGTTTCCTAGATAAAACTACATTATCACATTGTTTGTACTCGTAAAGCGTTCGTTAAATTTGAAAATTTACAGTGCTTTTGATTACCGTGAATTGTTGTGAATAGTGATAACCAGCATTCACAACTCTGCGTTTGGTCAACGATATTATTTTTCTATCATAAATACACACATTAAAGTACACACAAGTACATATGCAGGAGGTAACAAAAGAAGTGGGTCTAGTGAAATATACAAACAACAATATGTATACACCGATGCCTACTGACATACATAATACAAAAAAAACTGAATGCGCTGTAAAATATTAATAATATGTCATGTACACTACTATACAATATTATTCATTACTTGTTTTACTCTGGAAAAAAATTATATTTAAGTTTGTCTAAAGACAGTACTTTATATATAGTACACGTAAAAGCTGTGTACCCAAATAGTATTCCAAGTCAACGTCTCACGGCTGCATCGAGAGACAAGGTGAAGCATGTGTTTGCTGCCACATGTTTGACGGACCAGTGATAACACCACTAATTTTCTCTCTCTCTTAGTAGGAATTTGTTAATTTGTCACTTTGCAGCTGCAACCGTATCGAGCTGTACAAACACGTTTGTTCTTTTATTATTCTATAATTTTATACGCTATTTGATTGAGCTCACCCACTGATTCACTTATTATAATCAAACATAGTTTGGGTAGGAATCACATAAAATCTATTAAAAATCAAAATATTCCAATTAAAAGTATACAAAGTATAATACAAAGGGTCGTTTCGAATTTTTAAATAAATTATAATAAATTAATTAAAATAAATCGCATCAATTTAATGCCAAGAATGTAATCATCATACTCTTTATTAAATCTAGTAACATGCTACTCGAATCGAGTTGATTCATTCACTATGTGAATAAATTTGTCCCATACATTGATTTCTCTAAAAACAATATTTGACTAGTCTAAATAAAAAAAAAACACTCAAAGTCGATTAACCATATGTAACACTATGTTTTAAATACGTAGGTTAAAATATAATCAATATCTAAATATAAACTAACACGTGAGTATAAATGAATGTTTGGAATCGTGAAAACTCGTCCAACGTTAGCGTCTAATAAATATTTAAAACAATAAATCTGTAACTACGCATAGTTGAATTGTTGAGCTGAAAATACGATCACAACAAAGCCGGGAGCGTGGACGCATCCATCAGTGTCGCGTTAAAACACACCCACCTTGGCTATTATATTTATTGAGAAAAACAGAGATATAGGAGTCATATTATCACCTGCCGTAACATATGTTACTTATAAATGAGAATTACATCGAAACATATAAGTGAGCCATAAGTCACATATATAAATGAAGTGTCTCGCGCAGTCTGTTGGCTATGCCAAGAAATATTTCTCATATCGCAGTCTACACATTTCGATTGTAATAATGATTATATACACATTACTAACAAATTTTGTTAAATGGTATTTATACTTATTTGTACTATGTAGTATGTTTGTCATGCCTTACTGGAGCTTTGATAGTATTTTTTTTTTTTTATATTTGGTTTGTGGTCACTGTACTTTCTTCTATCAGTTGTAAATGTTTTTATAAGCGCTTCTATAAAAGTGTGCCACAGTTCACACCCATTAGTTAAACAAATGTTTGATGTTCGTCCATCGTCTTAAAAAGCAGTTCAGGTGACGCATCGGTCATTAGTGTACTAGAAATAAAACGTGGCCATTTTATAAAGAACTTTGCCTTCGACAAGACCTTTTTGTTTAAGTTTTGAATAGACTATGATTTTTCTTCTTGAACGTTATACAAATTGTTTTGTTTTATCGCTGATCAAGACCAGACCGACTTGTCATCACAAGTCGGTCTGGTCTTGAAATTTAAAACTTGACGACAGGAGCAAATGTTAGGAACATGAGAGTTTATGTTATATCTTTATTAAAAATGTGTATAACATGTACATTGTAAGAACTCTATCGCCTATAAATTTTTAACATTTTACTTTCAAAATGGAAATATAAAATATATTACTTGAAAAAACCCTTGAAAAAGGCAAGGCATTAAAATCATAGCTTTAGTTTAATCCTAATCATATAACATGGTGGTGCTATTACCATTTCCCATCATATATTCTTTAATTAAGTTATATATCTATATAATTTAATACATAGTTATGAATACATCGCACAAATGCAAATAACGATTAAATTATGAATGTTAACATGAGTTATACCGTCACACGTGCAAACATAGAAATAATATGCATACTAACATAAAACGGAATCAAAGGTTTCAGTTTTTATTTTATTAAGTCATTGTCGTCCACGTACAATACCATGGCCAATATGTTTCCATTTTAAAATTAATATTTCAGTATGATTTGTAGGTATTTAGTACAAGGGTCATTTTATACTGGTCGATGTTATAAATAGTGATGTCACTTAGCGAACGGTATTCGGTTCCCGAATGCCGATGCAGAACCGATGTGGAACGTCGACGTGTCAATCGACGCCTGTGACGGGTGAAGCGTGCTCGATACTTTCCCGCTATAATTGGGCGTGTGTGCGAAAAATGCCACTGACATATAAAGAAAATTTTAAAAACCGATATTTGCAACACTATAGTATAATTTTTAAAGGTTCTAAAGAAACAAAAAGCCGTTGACAGTGAAACATGTATTTACATCGGTCAATTACATAAATCATTCCTTATACTATGCTATAAATAAATAAAAATAGCCTATTGTTATCGATAAATAATGACCATAATAAGAATAAAACTTACTTTTTTTAAATGGCAATAACATCTCAACTGTACAATTTTTGTCAAAAACGAAACACTAGATACACATTTAATTACATCTGTTAACGTTTTTTTAGAAATCCGTATACTGTATACATCAGTAAATAAAATGACTTAATTTGTAGCTTTTATTAACCTAGAATGTCTGGTAGTTGGAATCCTAACAACTTTAGCAATCTATCTCATTAGGCACTAACTCGGCAATCAATTGGCAGCTTCCGATTATTCGGAATATCTCGAATTTCCTGTTATAACGTCTATTGTCAGATGAAAAGTGTTAGGTACATATTTTTTATCAGGAGTAAAATTCAGTATGTAATGGGGACAATTATTAAGCTTGACTAAATACGAAGTAGATTATTGTTTATAATAAATCATCTTCAAGCGTAGGTAAATAAACCTTGATGATGATAATAATTTTATTTAGAGATATTGCCATTGTTGCATTGGAGTCAAACCGGGTCCGCACGACTCGGGGAGGTAAGAAGATTTTTAAAAGTGTATGGGGGCGAACGAGATACGGCGTGAGCGAGTTCATCGTTAGACTCAAACCATAAACTATATTATGAAAATATTTTGATACCTCGTGCCCGTGAGGGATCGGAATAACGCAGTGACCAAAAATCTCACGAAGATATTGTAGGGAAAGTTTTAATACAAATAATACTTACTTCTACAGTCTATGGAATAGAATAGAATAGAAAGGAATGGAATGGAATGGGATGGGATGAGATGCGATGTGATAGGATGGGATGGAATGGAATAGAATCCCCACCATGGTTCAAGCCTTGTCGTGGCGGTGGGGCTTAGTAGTGGGATCTTTGCACCCCTCTAATAATAAGAGGGCTTAAGGATCAGGAGGAGGAATCGCTCTCGGTACCCCTCTTATAAGAAAAGGGGACCTAGGAGCAACAGGAGGTGGCGCTTATGTGCACGAGGGAAGGGGCGAGGATGGGAACCTCACCTCATTGCACTGTCCCAAGGTCGGTGGGGTTGTCCTGTAGTGCTGGACAACCCCATCTGTGCAGGTAGAGTTGGTTCCTTAGGGGGCTGACTAGCCGTCGAGGTACCCTGATGGTTCTTGTTCCGGGACACCTCACCAAGGGAGGCACTGATAGCACCGGTGGTTCTCGTGGGTATTCGGCACTATCATGTGCCGCGGCTCCCACACACCACTGGACCCCAACTGGCGTTTCTCCGCGTCAAAAAAAAAGAATAGAAAAAATTATTTAAGAATTTGAGGAACACTATTATACTTTTTTTTCAAACATTAATTAAACAATAATATATACATACAACCAACCTGTAAACACATAACTAACCTTATATCACATAACATGCACCTTTATCAAATAATAACACATGAAGACAATAGTTTCTTGATTAGCTTTCAGAAGTTATTGAATACAAGTTATTGAAGAAAAATGCACAACAGTGTAACACAACTCCTAAAAAGGAAACCACTCAATTAATTATGGTCACCTTTATGGATAACCACAGTCTTGGTATTATGTGGTGCCAGAAATACGATGGTCTTAAATTATTTAGTATCACTCTCACACTAGTCTCCACACTACCTACATTTTATTACGTTTTGTATATGTAATGAGAAGTCAGTAAGGTTTATTTTTATACAAGTCGAATAAAAAGACTCAAGCACATACTTAATTAAGTTCCTTTAGTTTATTAAGCGAGCATGAAACTTTACATATTTATATAAAAATAAAAATTTTAATTAATTTAAAAATGTAATGTAATTTATTTAAGAGGGCACGGGCACAGCCTGTAGATGTAAGAAGTATATAGGCTCAGTAAGACGTCGCGCTATGCTGCATTGAATCCGAATTGTAACACCGCTGCATATGGACAGTTGTTTGTTTTCACGTGGTTTGAGAGTACCCGGTGGCCCTTTAAAGGCGAGAAAGGCGACGCATCTACATGACAGAATGCGGATGTCTACGGGTGTCGGTAGGCGTCAAAATGCTCCGCTTGCTAGTTTTCTCTCCTGCACTATAAAAAAAACAACATGGAAAGAGGGTAGCAGTGGAAGTCAAAGCGGCGAACTTGTGATGAAGTTACACACGCACAGGGCGTCACGCGAGCGCTTAGCCACAGTACCGAATCAATTTCAAACTAAATTCACAACTTTCATTATGGTTTTATGGACGAACATAATAACATTTAAACGGTTTTTGGAAATAATATTCTAAACCAATTACTCTAGTGTGTAAGTAAGTGTATAGATGCGGCAGAAACCTTCCGTTTTTCCCAGGCAATCAGCTGTATAAGCACACTGTACGACTATTAGTAGAATTGAATAGTTCTAAATAAAACTTCAGGAATGCTAAAATCTATATTAATTATTATTTATGAACACAAATTAGGAAATGTAAAGTCGATATGTCATAAATTAGGGTTTTTGTAAGATGTGACGTTGCCACATCTACTAGTGGTTCGCTCATATAACATCGATGTTGCAATTCGTCCAGTGTGTGATTTTCCAGTGGCCCATTTAAGAAAGGACACACACCTGCAAAACTCCCGTAGTGATGTACCGGCACGTCGCGTCGGTAGTGACCTCCGACCGCTCCTTCACTATAAAGAAATCTAAAACATCACACTAAAGTTTTAATTTAGACATTAAATCGTTTAATTCCCTTTGTGCCGAACTAGTTCTCTAAATATTTAACTCATATGATAAATGCAAAAATTTGTTTACTACTTCACGGAAAAATTACTGAACCGATTCTATTGAAATTTGGCACAGATATTGCACAACAACAAACACCAGCATTGCTTCCACCACGGAAACAAATGAATAGTTCCACATGGATGTACTTTACACAGGTGAATTAGTGGGGGCGAAGCTTGTTTTAAAATAACAATGATAATACTGTCGATGAAGAAAATATTTATCTAGTATTCAGTAAACAGTGAATTAGATAGATGTATAAATTGTAACAATGGATTCAGGTCTGTAGCCTGAGGGGTATGCTGTCAGCAATAAACGTATACTCGAATGCCGTGTACAGTTCGGCTCGATGTAGATTGGGTTACCATGTCCGTACGCTCAGTGTTAACATAATATTGTATATAATACTCGTAGAGCCGGTATAGGTAGATTATATTAACTAACAATGTGTAATATTTCCCAAAATTAGAGCGACAAAGAAAGTGGACACATAGTTATGATAAAGGTGTGAAGTCTTATAAAGTTGACGGATTGTCGTGATGACGCTAATTGCAAAATTAAAGACTGAATTGTTTTATTTTATATTACCTCCAAGGTTTATATTATTCAAGTTTTATTCGTCCATTAATTTGGTTTATTTTATCTCAGAATAGATTAAGTTATGTGAAGTATAAAACTACCACTAGAATGAAAATCATTTCATTGAAATATATTTCAATAGAATAGATTCGTATTTGCGTTCCCAGTAATTTCGCATTTAAAATTGCGAGGCTATCATTTTTTTTTTCTTAATGTCACTTACGAATGTCACATTGATGTACCGACACTCCTTTTCCGATGCACTTATCTCGCACAATAATTTTACTAACAATAAACTAAGTATTTTACTTTTATCACTTTGTAACATAGCAATTGTTTAAATACCAATTAGTGGCACTAATTATGCGTTCGCAAAATTAACGTCCTGTTTTCTAAACGAATTGACCCCAATGTTACGATAAACTCAATTTAACGCGAGCAACAAATATGGGCGTAGGGCGCTGACAGACCGCCGACCGAAATAAAATGACCGTTTAGCTGAACCGACTTTTTAGTTTTGTAGCTTTTTTTCTGTATATAAAAGTAAGTAACAAACATTAAACTATTATACCTTTTTATAGGTAACATGTGTATTGTGTCTCTTGCCCTTAGTCTTTAGTCGTTACAGGGATTTTTGTTTTTATTATGAAATACGGTTTCTTTTTAAGGGCTGAAAAGAGTACAGAATCTACACTAACATTGTAACTGTGAAAAGTTTGTTTGTGTCATACTCCATTTATAGAGGAAGGACAGGTACAGGTAGGTAGATACCATGACGCTGCGACTAAAAAGGCCGGAGCTGTGCCGGTGAAACCGCGGGATAATAATATTATTGTTGTTGTTGTCATTGTTGGATATAAAGAGAAATGAATTAGCCTGTTTCAGATAGTGTATGGAGGAACGAATGAATATACTTTTATTTCATATAAAGACAACTTCGGTGTGTACGGTCGTTTGTAAAACTCCTAATCGTTATCGCATGAGTGACGATAAGCACGAGGTAAATTGTTAGAGCCACATCATTACCTTAGCTCTCGATGTTCACTATAATCAGCAACATCAATTGACAAATTAGCAGCTTCTTTGCTAGACAAGCTTAAATGGTAATAATTCAACATTTAATTTAGCTATACAATATACGAGATTGTTTGAGCTGACATACAGAAGGCGCCGTGCTTGTTTATATATTTATTTTTCATCTGCTTGAGCTGTTGTTTCTCCCACAGCAAAATACTAAACTTCTATCTTTTCTAAACTAATAGA
>JAFELO010000763.1:340809-356931 GCA_017140195.1 Eumaeus atala
TTATATATTCACTTTCTTTTATATATTCTGTCTATTTAGCAGCCTTAGATGTGTCCTATTTATCTTTCTTCCCAAAAACATGGGAACCCATAGAAACTTTAACACAACAAGAAATCTCGCACAACTCCAAGATCTTATAGAATAATTCTCCATTTAGGAAATGATTCAACTTTATATAAACTAAAATTTGTATTCGTACAAAACTTTTCAAACGAAATTATATTGAAATTACTTGTAAAGACCTTTTAGAAAATTTTGTCGAATCGTTAACATTTGCGCGACGTGAATTCCCCAAGGCGACAAATTGAAAATCTGCAACTGCGATCCTAATTTCGAAATATCGAATGTAAAATTAATTTTCAGCTTGACGTGGCGATTTTCACTACCGCTCTACCGAGAGGACCATGGTTAATTCTATTACAAGCTACGTCAATGAGTCTGCGAAGGACCGTGTCGTCGTTTCAAAGTGTTTTACAGATTGAAACACCAATTAGGTACAAACATTGTGTTGGTTTAAACTGAGACTAATCAATGTTTTTTTCTTTTAATTCATTGAAGCTAATTAAAACATAAATACTTTTGTTCTATGTCTATTGTGATTTACAAGAGTTTACATTCTTGTAAATCACATAAAAACAGCTCTCGCCAGACCAAATTGTAGTACATGTCATGCCGTAACTCTGGATTACTTCTAGAACAGTTCAGGTGATAAAATTAGTAACGCGATAAAGGTGTAACAAATATTAATAGAGTTAAATAAATTTTCCACTTTTGTTCCAATCTAAACTTTGACCCAATTCAATCTTCTATTCTTTTAAACGTACAGTCGACATCCAAAGTGGAATGCAAATAAACATCCTAAATTCTAGGTGACGCCTTTTGTTGCTAGATTAAAAATACTAAATAAATATGCGATGCATGCAAAATATGAAGCCACATTACAAATTTAGTACTGTAGGATATGAAATTTATGTTCGAATTATTACAGTGCAAAACTTGGGTATTTTTTTTACTATGGCACTCAAAAGAAAGGAAGTGTTATAGCCATAACTATATTTTTTAATGTTCGAATGTGGCATTTCTTTATCTAAATAAGTGTGAGACAATGGTCTCCGTTGACCGACCGACGCATGTCAAGTGCCCGGACGCGACGGCACGCGGTCTGCATACCAAAGTGGTACCAACAGTGGGAGCATACCAGAGGCTATACCATAACATGTCACTACATGTACTAGTTGAGCTCCTCAGCTCATATGCCAGGCGTGTTTGATGGGCTTTGTGGATAAATGCGACTCCGATGGGAATTAATAAATGACTTGTAAATATTTTTGGTAATGTGTCACTTGGACATACATTTAATTCTTGGTTTGTTCGTAGATTTTCACCACCACATGCTTTAGATGAAAGATTTAATATGTATTAAGAGGTAGCGTCCTGCTTTGGCAGGCAAACTGCGCCGGCACGATTAGAGAGGTACATCTCATTCGTATGTTAGTAACAGCATAGTTGTCACGTTTCTCGCGGTTTGTTTTATTTCCAGAACCCCATTAAACGGGTGAAAGAGGAGGGCATTATCATTATGCGAATGCTTCAGGCATCGTTGGTACTCATCAAAAAGGCCTTCCTTAACTAAAGTCACACGGTTACCCATTATACTATATAAAATATGTTTAATGTAATAATTTATTGGCCCGTGGCCGTGGTAGATCTAGAGCTTCTGAAACATCAGGATCTTAAAGTACTAGTGAACCGCGATAAACTTCGTTAAAATAATTTTATTATAATAATAATTCATTTTCATTAATTGGTCAATTTTATTCTTTTGCAGGTAAGACCAGGATTTGAATATTCGTATCGTGATATAGTGTAATTAAATAAATCACTAAATTAATTATTCTAATGTCTAATTGTCTACGAGCCGCTGAGTAATACGATTACGTGAATGCTGAAGGTAGTTGGATGATAGCCGGCTAGGCGCTGATTAAAAAAACCGAGCGAGTCTTAGTCGCATGAGATCTGCAACATATAACATTAAATAAAATAAAGCGACTTTAGAGATTTTTAGCGCAAATCGACCGCTTCCGTCAGAGAGGGGGGGGGGTGAGTGCCGGCCTCCTCAGATAAGCCAAACTTCAAACGAGCTCAATTATCTTTATCCACGACACTGCAACTTAAACGGCATCGTGCGCGCGTCACCCCACTAGTGTTTAGGGGGACCGCTTCCCCCTTTTCGGTCCCAAAAATAGTTACTATAGGGTACGCCCACATACAAACCGGTACATCTCTTTCCATCTGCAGGAAAAGAGGGGGTCTGTCCCCCTATCGTCTCCCTAAACCTGAAGACAACCACCAACCAGTAGGTCACAGACCGCCAACCAGTAGGTCCCTCTGAAAAAAAAATGTGAAGCCAATTTCATTTTAAGCAAGACTTTTAAACGCAATTAAAATATTATATTGACAATGACAGCAATCATCATCATCATCAGCCGGACGACGTCCACTGCTGGACGTAGGCCTCCCCCATAAGGCGCCATAGGCCACGGACAAAAATCAACCAACAAAAAGCAGAATTAAAATATTAAAAATATCCACATTAAGGTATGTATTCGAATAGTTACATTTTCATATTCAAATCACATTCAAATAATCAAAATATGCTTCGCAAGTCTTAAACATGATGCAAGCCATTCATATGTACTATTAGCAGTAAGTAATTAGTAGTAACTGTCTCTAACTTAAGCCTAAGCAATTCGCGTCGTCGCTATATTCGGATTGTAAGCCCAAGAATGGATAATGCGCGTTCCTAGAGGACGCCATAGCAGTCAGAACTTATACTTATTAAGTTTATGGTGTGGTTGTGGATTAGAATACAATTGTTATACTCATGCGTACATTAATTTACAAAAATACCAAGATACACAGTCTCAAAGCACTCAGTACAAAAGATGTGCACAATGTAAAATTATCGTTGACTTTGCGTATAAATACGAGTATGTTTAAATTGTGCACTTATTCCTAAATTAAAATATCTGCTTTGTAGTGTTGTCTTTGCAAAGAAATAAGTCTTTGAACAATCACACACTCTTTAGAATGATATTTGAGTATGAAATCGTGCCTTGTATATTGTAAATCAATGCATTCGAAGGATACTGGCTCGGAATGACAGTGGGTACGTAAAATGCCAGTGTGGCACGCGTTGAGGTAACGTAACATTAAACGGAAAAACGTAGAGTCCGATTGTTTAAAATATATTTTTTTACATCATTCGCATTATCAATACCTACCTAACTACTGAGGCCTCATAAATCCATCAGTTTGAAGCAGGAAACAGAAATCTGGATACATACATACGCTATGAAGACGTTAAACATTGTGTCAGAAGACACAGTCGGGTATAAAAGGGCCTTTTGATCCGGTGGGAAAAATATGCCTGCACAATAATCAGTTTGGAGGTGGCGTTAAATGAAAAAAGTTAGATCCAGCAGTGCGACATGAAGGCATGTGATGATGGTTAACGTCCCACCAGATAAGAACATAAGAGTCTAGGTGGTCTGAACTAGACACAAGACATCACCGCAAAGTGACAGCTTTTTCTCATTTCGTACAGTTTATTGGTTTCCGGCGGTCCATTAAATGGGAGGGGGGAAGGAGCATCTATGGACGTCGGTAATTATCAAAAGGCTCGAACTGTTATCTTGCTTGCTTATACGAAAAAAAAGTTGCATTGAGGTTTGAAAGGAATGTTCGAAAATACCTCGCTCAGGCGATGTATCTGTCGTGGTCGTATTATATACATCGGCTTATTACATTACGGCTAGCCATTATCAAAATCAGTTTTGTTCTGTGGCGTTGAAACGATTGGACAGATTGCCATTTCGAGACGTTCTTCAGACGGCGGCTGACGTTTGAGCAACATGGAATATCTTTATTTTAGACAGTGATAGTAGATCGATAAAAGTATGAAACTATACAAAGTGTTTTTAGTCCAAATAAAAAAGAATAACATAACCTTGAAGTCCAGATATGAAAGCAAACCTAACCATGCTGCTTGGAGTAATGCTCTCTACTAAACCTTCGCACCTAATCGGGCATACCTTTCGATCAATGTACTGCATTCAACGCTATTGCTGTTATTATGTCAAGCAACGTCGTGGGTGTAAAATTGGTAAATAAAACCTGTCAAAGGTACAGATGCCCTGGCCTACTTTATCTTAATACGGCTAGGTTTATTGAGTAACGTATAACGCAGAAAAAATTCCGGCTGAATTTCACTCAGCCGATTTCAATCCGGCTAATCGTTGCCCCGCCACAAAACGGCCCTATTTTTGAAAATGTTTAGCCGTAATGTGACACGGTGATTTATCCGAATGGGTCATGTCAATTAGATTCCGATTGGCAAATCGATGATAGACACCCCTCAATCAATCAGTTGATAGATTACCCTTGGAACGTGCTGTTGTTGTAAGACATCTCAGGCGCCAAGTCGGTGATTTAGATATATATCATATTACGTCACACTCTTAAACGCTCGGTCAATACAAGCTGTATATAATATGGCAGGTAAATTCCTTTAAAAGTGCAGACAGCTTCTTTAAACGAATTTTACGAAACTTCACCCCTAAGGGTGGGTTTTTAGGGGTGGAGGAGTTCGCAGGTGAAACTTCGAGGGGCTGTTCCTCGTAAATGTGGCTATCATAGACAAAAATATTTCTTCAAATTTGGGTTTATAGTTGCAGGGATTAGCTTTCACACAAACAAAAAAATATCTTTATTTTTATTATCTTATATATAAAATTCTCGTATCACAATGTTAGCTACCTTGCACCTCCGAAACGGCTACCGATTATTACCAAATTTTATATGCATATTCAGTCTGGTCTGAGAATCGGCTACTATCTATTTTTCATACTATTAAGTGATAAGGTTTTCTCACCATCCGGCCAAACAGCGTTTGCCGTGTAGCTGGCACAGTATAAATATAGAATTCAACATCATCATCCTTCTTTATCAGGCTAGGCACAGGCCTCTTCCATTGGATACCAAGTCGCTCCAGCTCGCATTCATTCCGTACCGGCTCTTGCACTACAATCATCTTTAATAATTTATGTATGCTTATATTACAATGACGAAGTGTCGTTATAACGTTGTAAAAATCCAAAAAAAAACAAAAGTATTACTTTGGCACCTACATAGTAAACTTCACCGAATTGAGTGTCATTATTTTAAGAAAATATAAGCACCGCGTGATATCTAGAGAAACTCGCGCGAATAAAGTTCAAAAATCCGGGGCGCATAAACCGTGCGGGCAAGTAGTGGCCGCTCGTTCTAGAATTTACATGACACGCTGCTTGCAAAGATCAGCCAAGAACGCAACCGGCATGTTTGTATAATAAATGTCGAGGAAACAATTGAGAAATGTGTAAGGCAAAAGCTCTGTTATGTTAGCCTACCACAATGGATGAGGATGTGTTGTTGTTATAACGAAACCAACATTTTTATAAAGCTAGCGCTGTATTGCAATCGAATTGGGCCGAAACGTGCGGGGAGGTACTCGTGTCTCTCGCCCATATGATATCAGCATATGGTGACAGCTGTGCTGTCGCGTGTCGTGCGGCTTGTGAACTCCGGTGGCCCATTGGTGGGAAGGGGGTCAGGAAGGGCAAAGCATCTGGATCACATTTATGGTGTCTAGGCGCGATCATGAAAAGACTCGATCGTTTATTTGACACCTATTCTAAAAAAATAAATAAAAAAGTACCGCTTCACAGAACACACCTTGGCGAGAAATATCTACACCACTGAATCTGTTTATTTAAAAAAATACAGTCTGTTATTCCTCTTCGGTTGCACCGTATGGATCCTATTTGGACCAATTGAGTTACAATACATAATCCACGTTATGATACAATGCAGATTCACCGCGATTGTCCAGAGAATACTCTTTAAAAAATTCGAAATACTTCACAACGGCCTACGGTCAATCTTGTCATTCATAATAATATATATTTAAACGGTCATTATCATTAGCCGGACGACGTCCGCTCCTGGACACAGACCTCCTCCATCGTTACATTTAAGGTATCATGATTTTTTCTCTGAGTTTTATTTACAAGAGATTTATTTTACAAAATTTGAATTACGAATACGAAACTCGTCAAGCATCTGGTTCTATTGATGTTGGGCTGTTGGAGTTGTAACCACTACCACTTAAGTCACTGCTTGCGTTCTTATATTTTACAAAAGTAAAAAAAATTTGGCCAAAAAAATTTAATCTGTTTTACAGTGAGCCTTTTTCATACACTTTGTGTTAAACGAATGAAAGTATCATTGGATAAATAGCATGTATCTATAGAGATATATCATTGTTTCATAGAATAAATATATTAAAGAGAAGTAAGACACTACTGTCTGGAAACGGTGTAAATGACCTTACAAAAAAGCTGGATAAAATAAAATATAGTCCATTATATATTTCAAAGCATTTCTATTTTATATATTAAATATGGATCAAATTAGTGTAAACAGAAAATTGTATATTACATTGAAATTTGCTATTCCTCCGTTAATAAGACGAATCCTATGCGCTCTAAATAAAAATTAACTCGAATATGTGTTTAACAAGCTCATACTAGAGGAAGCATTACGTCTCCAAGACCTGAATAATTAATACATTCAGCTGCTATGGCGTCGTAGAGCGCGATTTTCTGTAGTGGGTAAGCCCGTAAACCTATTTTACGTTTCGTGTATTTTCACTTTACGCTAATGCGAATTGCTTCTTGTTATTCGTAGAGCAGACAGCAGTTTAGACAAAGTGCTAATCGTATAACAGATAAAATACTAAGTACTTGTAAAAATACTATAAACTATTCAGGATTAACGGTTTAAGCTGAATGGAGCTAAATGTCAGTTCGATACTATTCTCAATTAAGAGATGGCTTAAATGGAGATATTTCTTTTTGCGACTTGGAACATAGGTTTTTACGTAAGTTCCAGCGTAACTTTGGCGGACCGGAGCTAGATGGGAAAAAATGTCCGTTTCCGGCAGACCTCGATACTAGTCCACGCTACCTATTTTTTGTCCCTACAATTTTAGAACTAGTGTAGCACGGAGTAGGACTTCACAAGCGAACAAACAATTTATTTATTTACTTCTTAATCTTCGTATTTTTTAAAGATTTTTCTGAGTGTTCAATACCATACACCGCTTCTACATTAAATTATGCTTAACCCAGTATTTTCAACGAAAATAACTTACCGTTATTTCTTACAGTATAATAGTGAAAAGGAGCAATCGGCGCCGTTTAACTTACGACGCGCGACGCCCAGAAACATGCACAATTACTATGTCGGTGCGGTCCTTTCCTCCTCCCCTCCAATGGGTTAAAAATTAATTAATTTTAAAAAAACCTGACGACGAATATTCACTTCTTATTCTTCTTACGTTACATATAGATATGAAGGATTTGTATGGATTACGCGGCGTGAAGCTGTCAACGGCGAGATGAGTATATAATTCGTAGGCTCGTGTGCGGTAGGTGGCTGAAAATACGGCACGGTACACACTATATGCTAATTAGTTTATACCCAACCGCTTCTGTGGCATTTACATACAATTAATTATGTAAATTATCGGCATATTTATGTATACTTGTGAACACTGCCTTCTTACTAAACATCTACATTTGCCGTGTATTGTAACATACGTTTATGTAACAGTGTCTTAATAGGCAGTTCAAAAATTATGTATGACTTTATTCCGTTGACGGTTCGAAATAAACATTTTTTTTTCTTTAAAAAGAAACAGTAAAGAATTTCATACACAGCAAGGATTGCTGTTTTTAGAAGCGGGCAAGATTTTCTTTAATATAAATATAAATCTTTCTTGGTACACTTTTTGAAAACATTGGCACTTGTAATTAATCGAAATCGTACCGAACGAATGCCAGAAGTTTACGGAAAAAAGTGAATGCCAGCGATAAATCAAGCACGTTTGCCGAAACTCTGTCGTATCGTCAAACACGCATACGTAATCAATTATGTGTCACATCTATACATTTGCGGTTTCAAATGTCTTTACTGGGATTTGGAGAACGTGGCAGTGTGTGTGTACGATTGGTGTTTAGTTTATACGCGCGTTGGCACGCACACATATCACAGAACTCCACAGGTAATGTATACTATTTGAGGTTGCCAATTTGCAAGATTGCGTTCTAAATTCAAATATAATTTTATAATTAAAGTTATAAAAGTACATAATACTGTTTTAAAACTTTTGCAAGGTTTTATCATGACAAAGGAGAAAATCCTAATTACGTAACTGTAAGAGCATACAAATATCAGCCCTTGTTAAGAATGAAAAGGTTATTTATGTTTTTTTCTTTCCAAAATATCACCACCATAATATTTTTTTATAATATAACAAATAGAAACAAGGTGGGTCTGAATGAAAAGTAAATCAGACTACCCGTTTCCTCCGTTTGCAGCAAAAAATGCACCTGGGCTATATTCACCTGTGAAACCGACTGCCAAATTGCTTAGGCACAATGACAGGGGCAACCCTGGCCATTAGGAATTTGCCGTACGTCGTTGTAATGTGTGCGTGCCTGTAGTATAGACGGGGTAACAATGCATCTGTTATGCCGAGTTCACACGTCGAGTCTAAGCGATACTCCCTAAAGAGACGCGTGTTAAACCTATCTACTCCGCATGCAAATGTGTGTGTTTATTTCGTCACCAAGCATTCGCTCGGTCGCTTGGGTAGCCTCCTATAGTAGGGGGAGAAGATTCAATTTATAAATTGGTCCTTGTAATGTTTTCAAAGGCGTTTGTAATCTTGTTCGCTTTGTGTTTCGTGTGCGATGTCTCTTATTTGACTGGACGACGTAGTTAGGTAATTGCTTATAATAAATTCGCAATACAACAGACGATTTCTTCATGCAGTTTCAATATCACGGTTGGTCTGGTGTCGGGCACGAACAATCGCTTATCATTAGGAATCCCGGGTCGGACTAAAAAGGTTTATTGAAATTTTTATATTTCCAATTCCTAACGGTCCAGATTCAGATAACTAGATAGAGTTACGCCGTCGGTTCTGTGCCCGATTTCTCTCCGATGCACCACTATATTGTTTTCAATTAGATGAATAATTAAAAGTTCACGTTAGGCATGCAACATTGCAGCTCAAATGGCCCAGCACGATCGGAAAATAAAACTAAATATAATTCTTCGGGTACTTTTAGTAACTTGAGCATCAGGCCACCTGTCATCTCAGTTCAATCAAATTGGGCTAGCTACATAATTAAAGAAACTGCGATAAAATCCGTAGAAATAATTTTGTTGTAAATCTAACATTGTTAGTAAACACTTTTATTATTATTATACGGTATAATATTGAAAACGCCACATAGAACTAGTCTGTCATTAGTTTTAAGCCAAGTGCATACTAATAGGTATGAGACGCGTCGCGGATCTATTATTCGAAAGTAGCGATCCATGCCAGCTTCGACCAAGAATGGGCCAAATTATACACTAAAACCTTTCTGGTCAATCGCTCTATTCAAGTATAGAAACCGCATGAAAATTCGTTCATTCGATCTTGAGAAAATCTATCACGCACAGACACACTGCTTTTGAGGACCTCTTTTATGTATATTATATTATAATCAATAAATTACAACATCCTATGAAACACCTGCCAGCAGCCAGTGATATTTTGAGTAAGTGATTACAAACCCTAGCTTTCACAGATTGTTCAATTTAGTATTTAAAAACGCTGGAACGTTTGCATTCAATTTTAAAAGCGTAATATATTTTTCTCCTGAAAGGAATTGCAAGGCCTCTCGAATAGTTCATACTACAGTACAGAAGTGCTATTTGTATTACCAGTTTACCTCCACGATTGTTTCGTAATTGGTACAATTTAATCGGTAGAATGCATGTACTATAAATTATTATAGCTATAAATCTATATATATATATAGTTCTAATAAATCGCTGTTGCCGAACCTCCCTATTTCGATTTCTCTATTGAGGTGAGCCATCAGCATAGGACATATCCATGCAATGTGCGGGTTGACGGATTAAACTGTGACCAACTAAAAAAAAAAACAACCAACCAACCAACCAACCAACCAACCAACCAAACAACAAACAACCAACCAACCAAATAGAAAAATCCGAACAATAGTTCCTATTGTTTGGACTGATCTACAACTAGAACCCGAGACCTAACGTCTATCGCTTGAACGGGCTCACAATTAGACGACGATGGTTAAATATATCCACTACAATTTATTACTACATACTAGGGGGACAGACGAGCTATCATAGCCTTTGTACGACTGCCGCATGAACATCAGGATAACTGCTATGCCGATGCGATGAAGGAGGGCAATCCTTTTCACCTTCCCCCCACTATGCCACCGGCTACTCAGTAGTAGATGTAATAGATGTCACTTTACGGAGGTATCAAGTGAGCGAGAGGTACCTCCCCGGTCGTGCCAGCCCAATTCTGCTGCAATACAGCATGGCACTACCTCTTACTAAGTTACATACCTTGACTAATACAACAATGGTCACTCAACAAACAACACATGTTCGGTTACTAAAACAGAAATATATAAAAATAAGTACATTATAGATTAAACGACTTACAAATTGGCGATAAATGTAAATAAAAATCTTCTAGTGTTTAAGCAGCCGTCTCTTTACGATTTCGTACTTCTGAGTTTTATTACAAATCCACGTTCTACGGCAAGTCTGGTCACGTCATCTCTGTAACAGCATCGGCGTTCGCAACTGTTTGCAACCGATATACAAAAGTTAAAAATTAATATTAGAAAAGTTAACAAATGCAATTTAAACTTGTGTTTCTTCAATATCAACTAAAGGACGTAGAATTATTATTTATAGTTCCATCTATCAAACAATATCAGCCCTTATCGGTCCACTGCTGGACATAGGACAGAGAAACACCCAACATAGCACGTTCAATAGTTCCATACTCCTCGTAAAATAGGAACAATTTTTTTTTTCGTAGGGACCCACTACTGCTGGCGACGCTATCGCCTTCGCCCCTATAGTTCTTCGAACTAACGAAGACTCTTGTGTCTTTTAGTTTATGGAGATGGTAGGGGGACAGACCACCCCCTCATTTTCAGTAGATTTCCCATCTACAAAATTCCGTCCTCTATTCAATGATATAAAAAAATATTTGCACCTCAGTGACACCACATAGATATTTTTTGTGCTGATATATTTCATAATAATATTTCGTGACTAAAAGAGTATGTATGTAATGTAATTAAAAAAGTACTCGCATAAATTCAGAACCAATGCACCGGATTCGATAGTTATTTTTCTTCCTTAAAGCCTAATCAATGTCTGTATGTAGGTTTCAAAATATTTCTTCAATCATTAAGTATGGGTTGAACGATCAGCATCATATTAAGATAACATGTTTGAATTTTCCCACAAGTAACATTACTCTTTAGTGAACGTTGCCAAGACTACAAATTCTGCAGCTAGGCAGGATAAAATAATCAACGTCAGCTAGTTGATAGTAATACCATATCTGCACTGTCCACTAAACTTATGAGCAGCTAAGTAAATATTACAAGATAAAATAGTAATCCTCCAACATACCAGGCATACATAAAACGTAAGAACATGACCAAGGAAGATTACTGCCGATAATCCCACATAATAACGTTAACATTCTCGTTGTTAATTATTCCAACAAATATTTGCCTGTTAATCCAATTAAACTGCTATTGTGAGGAAAGATTTGACAATTATTAGCCAACTCCGTCACTAGACTAAGCAATCGTTTTCATGATAGGTAGTGATGCCACTACTAATCTACAGTTTGCATTAATAAAAAATTAAGTTGGTATAAAATAACAATTGGTACAGTTAGTGGGGTATGTGCTGTATACAAATTATTTAGGTATATGTTATATTATAATTATTTCACGGTCAGAAAACTAGCAGTTAATTCACATAACCATTTTTTTTTTTTATATTTTTCTAAATTGGAATATTAACTACTTTATGTTATTTTACCGAGAATTGTGTCTTTCTCCACTTGATCCAAACTAACCTTCAGCCAATCGATAAGTTCCGTCTGCTGTTCACTGATTAATCCTGCGTTACGATTCTATATTTTATTTCTAATAGAATTTTTGCAAATAATTTCAAATAAGTCAACTATTATACTAAAGAAGAACGGTGAACGGTCGAACATTCACCAGGCGAGAAGACAATTTCCGTGCAATAGCCGGTCCGGGATGGAGGCGAGTAGCGTTGGCGTTCAATGAGAGAGGCCTATGTCCAGCAGTGGACGACTAGGGGCTGATAATGATGATGATGATGATGATGATGATGAAAGAAGAACTAACGCAATACTGTCATGCAATATTTCAAATTGATACAAATAATATAATGTACTTTTGTATTGTTTCTAAAATGAACTGGTCTATTTGTTAAACGTTGCTGCTATTTGTAGTTTCTCATTTTGGTCGGAACTCGGCAGTTCGTGGAGCTGCATTAATTGCATCAAAATTGATCCCCAACCTGTTCCCTTTGCGGCTCACATTTATCGGTATGCGGATTCAGTGACGCTAGAATCGAATACGAAATCGATTGATGACAAGTTTTGCTTTTGCTCTTTTTTAAAACCAACAAAGTTTAACGGACAAATATTTTCGTATGTGTTTATTTGCGTTGCTATTGTTTTTTTTTTTTCTTAAATAAGGTGGTAAAATGAAATTCAAAAAGAATGTTGTCTTACTAACCTACTACTTTCGATTACGTAACGAAAGTAGTAGGTTAGTAAGACAACATTCTTCACAGGTCTGAGTAGTGAGTAAGAATTTATTTTAATGAAGAGAAAGAGTAGTAATGGAATGAAGAAATCCTAAGAATAATAACAATTTAGTTATATTTTAAGAGATGTCCCTTAAAAATTTATCATTGCTGTCAAGTTGTATCATTGCTGTATTGCGTCACTACAACTGTACACCCGTTGCATAGGTTTGGCTATGCAGATACGTATGGAAATCTTATTGCTCTATAACATCATCAGTCCAGCAATGTTATAGTTTTTCCATTTCCCTAGGGAATCCAATTCCCTAGAGAAAAATTTAACAACAATCCCAATTATAGACAGCTATCTTTGAATGCGGCTCTGTAAAATTGTGGATTAGTTCATAAAGGAAACTCAATAGTGTTGTACTCTCAACGAAGCGGTGGTGTAATTCAGTCGACACTTTACACGTACAGTACGTTCGTGTTGGTAGCAAACACGATTTGAAAACCGCTTCGCCATTACAAATTATAGTTCAACCCTACATTATAACTCGATTACCGAGCGACGGCAGCACCTACAAACAACCTCGATAGTAATCAGCATCGACACACAAAAGTGCTTGGAAGTAATTGATTTAAACGCCCTTACAATTTAAAATAATAAACTAGGGCTGTAATTCTAGGTATAAGCTCTCGCGGAATAACATTACAAGCTCGCAATCAATGACACGAGTAAAGTAATGCACCATAAGGACCACATGTTCAAGATTGAGATGATTCCATATGCTGTTCGAAGACCGACTTTCCCACTGTCGCCAGAGGTCGCGCATTCGTATCCGGCCTAAGCCATGGATGCTTATATATACCTATTAAATAAAAATTCTAAATATTTAAAATTTCATTTTTTTTAATATTAATTATATTTCCGTTGTCCAGTACATGTAACGCAAGTCCCTACGGTACCTAACCACAGGACGAGACCGGCGTGGTGCGATGAGTACATACATAATATTATTATGCTCCGCTTAGACTTTATGGTAACAGTTGAAGCTATAGTATATATGTACTGTTACTACATATATACTAGCTCAGCCTGTTATCATAAAGTATAAGCGGGAGGAGGTAGTACCACGCTGCATAGGAGGATGTAGACTCCTTGACATTTTTGTACACGGATATTTATTCAAGTGATATGAGGAAATGGTTAACTTAAGGTTCTGTCTGAAGGCTCCATGCCGAATGCCCGTATTGTCACCACATAATAGTCTGAAGAGACCTTAAATGTCTATAGTAAAAGGTATTGTCACGATGCACGGCTGCCTAATTGGGCCGGCGCGACCGGGATGGTACCTCTCGCTCACATAATTCCGCCGTAAAGTAACATCTTCAGCGTAGCGTTTCGTGCAGTTTGTGAGTAGTCGGTGGCCGGGGGGGTGGAAGGAGGGCCACGCATCGGCATAGTAATGATGCGGATGTTCATGGGCGTCCTTAGTCGTAAAAAGGCTCCGATTACTTTTTTGCCCCCCCCCCCCCTATTCTATAAAAAAGAATATGTCGTCGCCCGACGGGCGCTCACAGCAATCCGATGAAGCTGTATTGGGACTCTCTTCGCTTCCACAGCATAAGTTCAGGTCCGAAGAATATACAGTATATAACCAAATGATTCTTCTTTTTTCACATTAATCTCACCATGCGAAAAAAATTACTCACATATTGATGTATTAAGGTCAGGCAAATGTTACACATTACAATAAAACTGTTTTTACGAATTTTATCGCGACAGGATATATATAAAGCTTCTGAACACAACTTAGATAATAAATAAACTTGCAATAAAATCTGTTAAATAGTTCTTTTGTAATAAATACTCACGTGGAGTACCATGATGAATTACTGTCGAATAGGGCTGCCACGGTCGGGGAGGTGCCTATCGCTCACATGATACCACCGGAATAACTTGCTGTCGCGATCCGTTCAATTTGTGAGTAGACGGGGCCCATTGGGTTATGCGGATGTTTGTGTATACGCTTTTTTCCGGCCAGGATTCGAGCCCGGGACTGAAACATGAAATAATTATACGAGTATAACACACCATGATATCTTCGAAATCGTAACACAAAATTGTCCGCACGATAAGAGCTTTCGTATAATATTTTAAGTACTTAATAGATTTCGTTTCATCCCTACTAAATGTGTATTATTTATAGACATATAAAACGACGGGGACGTAAGACGGTTTAATCGGACAAAGAGCGTTTCTTAACACCTAGCTCGTCTCAGGTAGTGCGAAGGGGGGACTCGATCCCAATTAATACCCACTCGACACCAGGTATTATCGAGAGTCGAATCGATAGTCTCACTCGGATCTCACGTGATCCCAAATATTGACACTCGATACGTTCGCAAGTGTTCGCTACTCACGTATATTACGTACACTTCTGGTTGTTTTCATGAATTACATTGCTTTTAGTCTCCGCTGATGGAAGCAGCGTCACCTTTATATATAAAAGTGTCATGTCAAGGCGTTTGTCCGTGATGGACACTGAAACTGGACCGGTTTTGATGAAATTAGGCAAACGTGTTTAATTTAATCCAACTTATAACATAGTCTATACTTTATTTCGATTATAAAATCTACAGCCGCAAGCTAGTCTAGGTTTATATAGAGCCGTATTATAATTGCAATGGAATCTTGAGATTTACATCTAACTAGAACCCGCAACACTGAAATGAGATGATAAAATGATTGGGAAGCTCTCAAGTGTCATATGTATCTCGAGTTCGAGCTCATGTTTTAATTGGTAATCCTTAATCGTGTGAAATGACCACCTCCGGCCAGTCCGCCTGTTCTGTTGGGATGCAATACATTCCCTGATCTTTGCCGAGAATACCTATTTCCAAATCCAGTGCTTAGAATGACAGATTTCAACGGAATCGATATTTTTTTCACCGATCAATTGATTTATATCACAACTAGCAATCCGCCCGGCTTCACTTATGAATAACAAGTTTCTTAAAAAAATCATACATTTTAGCCTTCCTCGGGAACTGAATATGTGGAAACAATATAAAAATACGTTTAGTACATTTTGAGAAAATCGATCACATACAGACAGGCAGCTTATGAGGGCTAGGTATTTAATATGTACAGATGTATAGATTTGCCTAGGTACTACAGTCTGTGCACTAATTATTTATTTATTTTTGTTACAGGTAAGATGAAGTTTCACGTCTTTTTTTTCCCGAAACTTCACGTAAGTTAAATCAAGTTTCGGCGTTAACGTCGTGTGTAATTTTACTTTTGTTTCAATGATT
>JAFELO010000763.1:357196-378605 GCA_017140195.1 Eumaeus atala
TTGTGGACCGTATTCACGCGCGTTAAAGCACTTAGGGGTATGAAAAATAGTCAGTAGCCGATTTTCAGACCTGAGATACTGAATAGGCATATAAAATTTGGTAAAAACCGGTGAAGCCGTTTCGGAGGAGTGACACTGTGACAGGAGGATTTTATACACAAGAAGATATGAGGGCAAACGCGAAACGGAACCCAAAATACGTTTATTTTTATGGCATAACATGAGAGCAAAAGCGCAGTCGCACCTGCTGACGCCTATTGGAGCCCATAGACATCTGCACAGCCAGAGATTATGTAGAGGAGTAATCTTCCGCACCCTTACTCCAAAGGGCCATACCGGCTCTCCTAAATCGGGCGAAACGGTTTGGATTCAACTTGTGTAATTACTCGCTGCAGCCCACGACTCCGTCCGCGCGGACTACAGACGAACCCACATGCAGGATTTAGTATTCATATAGCGTATGTGTTATTTTGATGGCGCTACAAAATTGCCAATTTTCATCAAAACCTGTTCCGTGTTGAATAACAAACATCCTTACATCCGTCCAAACTTGAGTGTTTGCACTTGAGCACAAATTCTTTACTAACATTATATATTAGTAAAAATTTTGTAACAGGTAGTGGCGTGCTACAGTGCATCAGAATCATGGAGGTACCTCTCGCTCACGTGATACCGCCTTTGCTGTATCGTTATGTCAGGAGCCTTTGGTCCTCTGGCGGGATGGGTGAGGGAGTGCAACGCATCTAAACTGGCATTGATAGTCACCAAGTGGCTCCGATTCTCGTATGTCCTCCTATACTATGAAAAAAGAAAGAGTACTAAGGACATAGTAACACAGTAGTAGGGAGTAGTCGTTTGGCCGGACGGGGTGGTTCAACATGTGTAGGGCGTCAGTGCTTTCGCGGTCGTACGTTTGCCTCGTATCCAAAAAATGATGAAATTGTGCTGGGTCACATAATAGAAGGGGAACTTCAATGATTATTACAATACACGGTACTATGAACAATGTTCCAGGCCAAGGAACTTGCCATCGATGTATCGCCTTCTCCCTCCACGCGGCCGTAACGCTTTTTCGTGAAAGAAGAAAGACGGTCCTCCGTCCCCCTCCGGTTATAAAGCAGTCTGACAACACAAAATCAATTCGTCGTTTAATTTTATGTTGAACGCGAACAAGCGCACGCTTATAATGGGGTCGAAGGCGATAGTACAGCGACGGTATAACAGGCAAAATGAAAAGCGTGGAGCGCTGTCATTGTTTAATTTTCTCACACGCTCGCAGCTCGCTGGAGGCTCGTGATTCACGGGGGGGCGATTCGGCGAGCCGGTTTAATTAATTTTCATTAGCAATGCGGTTTTTCGCCTATTAGTCGCGTCGCGGGATAAATATGACCAATAACAGAGATACTTTAACATTGGTTTGTGTCGATGGATTTTATGGTTATATTAGTTATTCTATTGTGGCATTAAAATAATTATTGGGCATGTTCAGGTAATACAAATGTGATTATTTAAATGCCTGCCATGGCAGTGCCCGCGCCAAGCTCGCTTTTTGCTTGGAATTAAAATAATTATTGGGCATGTCCAGGTAATACAAATGTGATTATTTAAATGCCTGCCATGGCAGTGCCCGCGCCAAACTCGCTTTTTGCTTGGCATTAAAATAATTATTGGGCATGCCCATGTAATACAAATGTGATTATTTAAATGCCTGCCATGGCAGTGCCCGCGCCAAGCTAAGCAAAAAGCGACACTGCCGTACCATCTTTTCCCAAAGCTATTCATCCCATTTTTGACCCTCTCTCACTTTGCCGTGGACGAAGCCAGAATTCTGAATTTTCAGTAAGCAAGCTTGTGATTCAACTTGATAATAATACAATTATTTTTCACGAGGAGTTTTCTATGCGCCGCAGTTGTTTCTGTGTAAGTTATACCCCAAGCGAGCCGGTATTTTTTTTTCTGGATTTAAATTATATTCGTGTCATTACTGGTTCATCAATTTTTCGAAATCCTACATCTGTGCCAAATTTCAACAAAATGTGTTCGGTAATTTATAGGGTCAATCTGGAATTAATAAATTCCTTTCCACCCGAAAAATAACTGACTCTCTTGGGATATATTACATGCGGATGATGCCACGGACCTGGCGCTTGGCTCCAACACTACCTCGTGTGGCGTGATGACGTGTTGTTATTGTTGTTTAATGCTAATGTTACTTTACCTGTAAATTTTATATGAAATATTCCAGTATTTTATATTCATAGTTGTGGGGGTATACGAGCAATCTAAAGTTTTGATGACAACTGACGTCCATATACATCTGCATTATTGTTGTCATGCAGATACGTCGACATTCTTACCTCCTCCCCACCAAAGGCTACTCACAAACCGTAGGAAACTCGATAACATACATATCACTTTACGGCGGTGTCGAGTGATGAGCCGAACCGGGCGGGGACTAGGGGAGGTATCTCCCGGTCGTGTCGGTCTAATTCGGCTGCAATGCAGCATGGCACTACCCCTTACGAAAAGCATGTCGCGGTGTCTCACTCGTACATTACGCTATGAAACTAGCTATGAATTTCACCTCTATTCCATTAAATAATAACGTTGAGATGTTGTCGCTAAACTGACTAAATAGGCGTAAACTCGTCGATAATGTGCGTTAAAGTGACAATGTCGGTTATTGTGTGTCAAATTGTTCAATCGTGTGTCGCGGTACCGATCTCACTACTCGCTCCTCCACACCCTATTGTGTTTATTCGAAACGAATCCGATATCTTTTCGTTTCATTGTGCCCTGGTACGTCTGATTAAACATGTGGACCTACAACATGTTACAAATACGGACCACAACTTAGATTTATAGAGGTTTTAGTGATTACATTGTTAGTTAATTCATTAATATGAATTCATTATTTCGAGCAGTAGAAGACTTTTAGAAAAATTCCGAAATTAATCACGAGTGTAGATCTATCAGACCTAATTCCTTTTCAAATTACTGACTTTTGTTAGCCTACTAGGTGATAACAAATTGAATAGTGATAATGATTCAAAAAAATTTGAGCTTTCGAAATTCCATGAGAATTTTAAAATTATGTACCTACAAATAAATATAGGTACATTTATTTATGTCCAATTTTAAAATATATACATAGGAAGGTACTGTAGCTGTAAAGATAAAAATAAAAAAACTCAATCAACAACTACAACACTCTGTTCTAGAACGACGATCAAAAATAGTATAATACGATATAAACTTCACCCCGCCTTCCGAACAAAAAATAACTTGTAAGAGGTATATTTAAATTTTAAAGTATAAAAACATGAATACAAAGGAGTCTAACAAATAATGTTAAAAAGTGAGGTAAACCTACGCTAACGCTGCGACTACGTAGAGTTGTTTAAACTTTTTTTTTTTTTATTAAATCGTGCACTGGAATTGTTTTCGTTGGGCCGTCAGCGTGCGACAGAGGTCGCGTATGTTTTCGTTGCATAATTCCATTGCTTTTTTAATCGTATTACGTACCCGAACCTTTTTTGGAGAAATAATTTGATGTGACATATTTTACAACATACAGTGTAATAAATGTAATATCAATTTTTTAGTTATTAGTTACATTAGATTTATGAACTAACCTGTGTACCTGTCGAGTCTACAATTTTTTCCGGAATGTTTATATTACTAACCACGTCACACAAACAATAACTACAAACGGATAATGTTACACGACCGGCTGATGATGATTATCTTATGATTGTAATACTTGCGCTTTTAGCATGTCGCATTCGAAATTTGGCGAATGGAAACTTCTCCAAATAATAATTTCCTTTTCACATTCACGATCCGTTTTTATTATATTATTCGCGTACGTGGAAACGTTACCCTCACATCAGAGAGTATAAAAGAAATAATAGGCAGTATCGAGGGTTCGGTAAGTGTCACATTTAGCGAAAAATTTGCGAGAATATTCGGCAGATGAAAACGTGCGTCTGGCTACACCAGTTCTAGTAATTTCTCGAATTGCCTATTTGTTTTATCCAGACCCACTTTCTCTATCGATACTATTTCTCAGTTTTGTAATCTGAATATACTTATAAACTATATATAAGCTCGACTGTCGTTTTACAAATATGTTACGTTGAGGTACCTACATCATAAGGTTACTTATTTTTTTCGAATCATATGTTACTTATATCATAATGTTACTTATTCTTTATTTATAAAATTATTTCATGTTTCTTGCTGGCACCACCCCACGGTTTCACCTATCGTCGTAGCGTCATGGTATATAACACAGAGCCTTCCTCGATGAATGTACTACTCAACACAAGAAGATTTTTTAAAATTCGGTCTTGGGATTAGCGCGTTGAAATAGACAACCAAGCTCTTCAGTTTTTATTATTAGTAAAGATTTTGATTTGAACAAAACATAAATCCAGGTAATTAAATCGACAAGGAGCACAACTGCAAAAAATCTACACGCATCTCGGTTCTCTAATGAGGTAGAAAGAGAGAACGAAGCGCCACATGTCACGAGCATGACATACCGCCTTGCCTCCTCCACATTATTGGTAAAATAAATTAATTTATAATTAAATCGATAAACCTACGTAAACATGGATAGTATAATAGAGATAATCCTGTATTATTCTTATACCATTAATGGATAGAGCTTGATTTTTTTTTTCATAAGTCTCATTCATCAATTCGTTTCTAACAATTCAACACGTGTCCCTTAACAAGTAATGATAGCAAGGTACACTTCGCTAAGTCAACATTAAATTGTATAATTTAAAGTAAAGAAACAAACCGCACCATGGTTTATGTGCTTAAAAATTTCAATTTACAATGCCCCAGACTACAGAGCATATCCGTAAAAAAAACGAATGAAGAATATTTCTGCGTTCAGCAAGAAAGTCTTAGATGAAGAACCTATTTTATTCCTAGTTGGAGATCCTGAAATATAAATTTAAGATTTGCTCAAATGACTTGCCGTGGATCTTATACACATTCAAATTTATTCAATTTTAGTAAGCGACCGGAGTGGAAATTAAAAGCCTAGATACATTTCCTGGTGCATTAGCATCACTCCAGCGCTCTCATTGTAACAACTGATAATTTTCAGATAGGCACCGCTTCTTTATAACTGACATTCTCATTCTTCACGTAATGCGATAAGTATACAATGAGTACTTTTTTCCATTTAGCTTGTGTTGCGTATTTAAATGGTCCGTATAAAATATTCCCACGCTTGTTTCTTGTTTTCTTAACATTTCGATATGAACAAAATGAAGTTTAATAAAACTTATTTTTATACTGAAACCTGATTTTTGTATGCAAAATTGATACACTCCCCGCCCAAGATTTAAGATGTATCTTACCTGACGTTAGCTGTTACTGACGTAAAGATTTATTCTAACAACGACACATCTTCACGTCCGTCCCCTGATAGGGTACGCAGAGAGAAGATTCTCCATGAAGTGTTATTTTTCAATGTACCAAACGTTTTTGCATAATTATTTATTAGCTCTTAGAGTTTAGACTTACCATTTTATATTGTAAAAGTTATAAAAATATAACTATTGTATAATTATGGTTCTTATTATGAGTTTACTATATTTTATTACTTGTTAACCTTCATCTACGCTTTAGTGATAAATATAACATGTGTTTAGGGAAATTGCAAAATTTCAAGGTGACATAATGATAGACCACAATATGTTATACTACGTGAATCATTATTACAGCGGAATTTCCTGTGATCGCCAAACTTAAACTTTCATTGTTTAATCTCATGACCAGTGGGAATTTCCAACATTTACACAAGCAACACTCGCATACACGGTTACTGTGTCTACATTCATACATATTACTTAATGGTGCTTTGGTGATAAGCTGTCGTTTCTTTATCGGAGTGCAAGTCGTATTTGCCATTGTCATTGCCATTTGAAGCAAGTGTAAATAAAACATTAAAGTGTGTGTCAAATGAGAAAAAAAAGCATATAGTCAAGTGTCTGTTTCGTCCTTATGTTATTTTAAATCCAGCTCCTACGTCATTTGACATTATGTTCACAAATTATCTCTTAATCCTTACTTGAAAAATAATTTTGACTATGTTATAAGTTAAGTTATGAACCGATCGCGATGGAATAGATTTGCACAAAACAAGATTACAGTAAAAAATATTCCAATTTCTAAAAGTTTGAAGTAAAAAAACTGTAGTGTGCTTTTGACCACACGATGTTAGTGAAACTTCTTTAGTTATACGAAACGTAACTGGCAATGAGAGAAACAGAACTATGTAATATACAAAACTCTCTCTCGCTCTATCCTAACTTATTCCTTTTCGTAACGGTCTCGTCGCACATTCACCAGTTTACTCCCCAAGTGTGCGCGAAAAGTTTTAATTTAAAAAATCCTATTCACGTTCCCGGAAGCAGATCTATAGTCTCAAAAGTATCTGAAAACAAAGGTCTATTGTGAAGTCAAAGATTAATAAATAAATAAAAAACACAAAGATAAATAAAAATAAAGTTTCCTTTGTAGAAAAGAAGCCGGTATCGAGTGAGGGGTCCGCGGAGACAGTTCTGTGAACAAAATAATTTCCGCAGGCGCCGGTTTTATGAATGAACGCTTTAACATTTCCAATTCAAATTGTGACTTATCTGATGCAACTCACCTCTGCGGAGCCGGCGGAATATTATACGCCGTAATGTCTTTATATTTAAATACTTTCACACTCTCCTTGAGAACTCGAAAATTTCTCGAACAATTACCGATATTTGGTGTCTAAATAAGTTTGTTAAACTACCATTGCCGTATTACTATATTCTATAGTCGAAATTCGACCACAGTCTTTTAACACGCCAAATAGCAACACTTGATGTACATTTCCGCAGAAGCCTGCGTAGGCGTGCATTGTACAATGTACATGCAGCGGCTGGAACAATATACATTGCCGAATGTTGAAATAGAGAATATATAAAACAAAATATTGATCATTAATGGAGAGCTCATCTTTATTTAATCTTACGTAGATCGTGTAAAGAGAATAGTACTATACTACGCATTAACTCAGTAAATGTACGCTAAGATCAGAAGAAAATAATTTTAGATATTTTCATCGACCATTAGACTGTTTCCATACTAATATTGTAAATGCAATTCTCTTTCTGTTTTTAAACTCTTACGGCTAAATCACTGGACTGATTTTGGCTTAATTGATAGGCTTATGGTTAAAGACCCGAGCGCAAACATGCTCTACTCTTTTTAATCAACCATGCATGGTCTAGAATGGGACTGGGGTTCTATTTTAGCCTATACTATGAAAATCTTGTCAAAGCCAACCAAAGTCGACTAAATTTGGTATTTCTATGCGTGCATTGCAAATTTAAAATATATAAATGCTGTCCGAACCGATTATCTTTACGCTAACGAAGCCGCGGGATAACAGCAGCTCTCTACATAAATATCAGTAATATAATAATAATACGGCCGTGATATATCAAGACATTTTGCACATACACCAAGCGTATTTTCACGGAGCATTTCCAAAAATTCTTTGCAAACAAATTCCATTCTGGTTACTGGTTCGAGGAGCTTTTGAAATGATCGCTCGAACTCGGCCCAGTAACGCGGCATTGTTTCTGTGGGGGGGAGTGCACAGAACCATGTTTACTTCGCGTCCTTATTTGACGAGACTTTATTATGTGCGCCAGCTTTTCACGAGAACGGCTAAAGGAAAGTGCCTTTGACGGTTCCAGCAGTGTGAATATCGTGTGACACGATTAATTTTAAATCACTTCACGCTAGACGTTTGAATTTGGAATCTCGATTCTCGTCATTAAATTAATGTAATATGGCGTTATTATGAGGTCATTGCTGTGCTACTGCGGTGACTTATCGGCGAGTGTAACAACCTCTAGTGAACGACTTTGAGAGCCGTTGATTACTTACTAACCGAAAGTTATTCGAACGACTGCTTATTTGTCTTCTCTTCAATTTTTGCCAAGTGCGATTCGGACTCGCATATTAAGGGCTATGTCCCGTCTATAAGAAACGACAGAATCAGAATAATTTACTAAGGCATTAAAATACCTTTGTTATATGGAGATCTTTAAGTAATCAAATAATTCAATTTTTTTTTATTTGTTGCTATAGCGGCAACAGAAATACAACAATTGTGAAAATTTGGTGACAGACAGACTAACAGACGTACATCGGAGTCTTAGTAGTAGAGTTCCATTTTGAATACGAAATTCTAAAATTTTTAAATTTGCGAATAATCAGTCGTCATTTCGGTTGTCATTTATGAATGATCAATCGGTCTATACTCAAACAGGCCTATGATCTCACTACTACTACAATATTTTCAATAATAACTCAGTAGGTATTGTCATATTGAAACGTTTTATAGGCACTATATAGCTTTGTGATTAAGTGAACGCTCGATAGCAGTAATAAGCAATATAACTATTGAGTGTTCGCTCACGGCAAAAATCTGAGCGAAAACAATTTTATGTTTTAAAATGGAGTTTTACTAACAAACTCTGACCGGAGTGGTCCTGACGGTCAAATAGTTTAACGCGATGATTTATTACAAGCTTCAGCCCAACGACCGATGCCATTTGTAACTGTTTTCACGACACAGTTCCAAGCGTCTATATTTCTCAAATATTCGTTTTGATTTCTTATAATATACTCGTATTTAATTGAATAAAATAAGACTACTATAGCACTGGTTCTCAAGAAGATCTCCGTGCAGTAGCCGGTCCGGGATGGATGTGAGTAGGAGATCGGTCGTTTTGACGTTCATTGAAACAGTTATATGTCCAGCAGTGGCTGATAATGATGATGATAGCATTGGTTATACTATGGATTTTTCCGCCCTCCGTCACTAGTCACTACACACTAGATTTCTTATAATGAGCGCCTTTTTCGATAAATGGAATATTCAACACAAAAATAATTTACCAATTTGGGCTATATAGTATTTCCCAAGCTAGCGCGTTCGAACAAAAAATCAAACTCTTCAGCTTTACATTATTAATATAATTATAGCTTGATAATAATTCTGGTGTGACTGGGGTAGTAGATACTTCTTCGTGGCTCTCTTCGTTAGGGCCATCAGCATAAGTTGTCAATGGAGATGCTGGTCACTTACGCACTTGATTGGAAATCCGCCTTGTCATTTATCTCTAATAAATATCTGTGTTAAGTAAATAACCCTGGGCTACATGTTCGAACCTACAATAAAGAAGTTTCGTGTTCAAGTGCTAGCAAGAATGGTCACTTAACGTCTAGTAAAGGCTATATTGAGTGTCTTATGGAGATTTGTCTGGCATATCCATGACATTTTATTCTAAGACACTATAAAATCAAATATATCCATACAAGTGAGCCAGAGTATGCCCAGAGATCAAAATTTGATAATAATTATAAAAAAATCAATTAATTTCGTAGTCAGATTGGCTACAAAATCTTTCGTGTGTGATGTGTCATAACATGTTTGACAATATCACAACTTGTGTGTTACAGAAGTTTTAATATTGTGTGCATAGTACTTAGTTAGTACTATGGACATTCTTCCCCGTCCGGCTTAACGGGATATGTGAATGAATTAATAGAGTGTGCACTTAAGTCTGTACACACACTTGTGCACTTATAATATGCCCTGCGCCGTTTGCTAGTCTAGTCTCTACAGGGATGGCTGCCGTAACTGAAATTTGGCTCCAAAAACATTGTTAGTATAGGACCGTAAGTGAATTGGAAATAGCTAATAGGTATTAATGATGAAAGATGCTGGTGTATCAATACCTCTATTTACCCGTTGCTGGTGATTTATAATAACTAGACAAATATGGAGTTAGTATTTTACAATTAGGTGGAGTACCTACTACATTTGTCTATGTTACGCTTGTTGAACCATAAATCAAAGACGCATTACTGAAGCACCAGAGGTATCTGGTTACAAATTATAGTTGCATTTTATAGCAATGTCTGTTAAAAAAGTCAAATCGTCATTCTCGGCTACTAGGTCTGCGTCGTTACAATATTAACAGCCCCAGGCGGTACTCTACCTCCATAAACGCACCCTTAGGAGTTTTGCAAAGTCCATCCTTAGCGGATGTGTACCCCCAAAAGCAAACTATCTGAAAAATTTTAAGTTTGTAGTTCTTATCGTTTCTCAGAGCGCGATATTTCGCTTTAATATTGTGTGCATTTCTCTATAATATTACATAAAAATATGGGTACATGGATTCTATTATAATTGGCTTGTATGAATTATTACGACTACTCTCTGAAATTAGCTATCTCTCTCTTTATTCAAATAAACGTGTAACTCATTGATTTCTTTGTAAATAATTACTATCTGTCGCGACGTAGGACTACGTAACACTAGGCGGACAGATAAAGGATATCTTTTTTATCAGTTTGTCTTTGGTTCGAGCCAAATCAAAAGAGGCTATTAGGAATTTTGTGCACCGTATTGCGAACCGCCGTAAGTTCTTTGACTAATGAGGTGATGACAGACGGAACTGAAACGCACTCTGGGATTAGAGCAGAGAATACTGGCGTGAAAGCTTTACTGCTGCCTTTCACGCGGATTGTAAAATTACGTCGACCCATTGGAGGACCATATATTTGCATAAGCGCTGGTCGTATTGATGTTTATGGGCTTCGGTAGTCACCAAAAGGCCCAGACTGGTATTTTGCCCCCCTTGTACTATTACAAAAGATTTTAGTGCATGGCTTGTAGCATATATAGCCATTAAGCTAAATATAGCTCATATTATATTATGATAAAATAGTAAATTTAAATTTATTTCCTCGCTATCGAAAATATTACTTTTATTAACATTCGTATTAGCTGTGCAAATTACTAATAACATGATAAATAATACATAACCAATAACGGTTTTAGGGTGTCGTATCAATCCCCCTTTTGCAGGCGTCCGGTCCTGTAGAGTGAGGGACTGGTCGTCGAGGTGCCCTGTTGCTGACAGATCCGGTGCACCTCAGGATGACACGCACGTGGTTTTAGGGGGTAATCGGTTCATCCGCGAGTCCCACACGGCCCCTCGGACCACACACAGGATCGATGACACGTCAATAACATATTTCTCCGCAAAACTAAAATAAGAAATTACTGAAAACCATTTCTTAGGTTTAGGCGAATGTTAATAAAACGCGATGAAATCCGTTAAAGTAGTTCTATTAAAATACATTTCAGAATAGTGGCATTATTTTCGTTTGTATCAGGAAAATGAAGCCAGAAACCATTTTACACACGATGCATTCATTTTGCTCATTCTACTGGCGCAGTGACAGCTACTTTGTAGCGTGGTGGCCCATTAGAGGGGGGGGGGAGTGAGTACAACACAACTGCATAACAAATGTGGGGTATGAGCGTAGTTGGTATCGTCGTTACAAAAATATTCAGAACGTTCTAGAGATACTTCGCTAACATTGTCGTTTCTTACTAGGCGTTGCATAACTTTATAACGACATAGAACGTGCTGCTTATATCACGAACAATACAAATTAGTATGTATTTTCAAGGTGTTGTGCATGACATAAAACAAATGAAGAACCAGTTACTACTTGGAGATTATATTCAAAGAAACGCCTAGCAGTAAATACAGTAATAAGAAGTGATACGTTGATAATACTTAATTAAAAATGAACCGTAAAAATATTTCATCATTACCATCATCAGCCGTACGACGTCCACCGCTGGGCGTAGGTCACCCAGACAGGGCGCCATATGTCACGGTCACGAGCCACTTGCTATTAAAAAAGTGTTTACCTCACGAAAATCCACAGAGCATTAACATATTAACCTATTTAATTTTCGTACAATTGCGTACAGACTAATGCGATTTATTTTTATAATCATAAACATTTTAAGAGATGAGATATACAAAATATTTAATTTCAGAGAAAACATGGCGGTAAAAGTTGGTTCTTAATTGAAAATTTTGTGTGGGCCAAACTGAAAGTAGAAAGAAACGATTGCGTGTTAAATTTTAAATTTATTATCTTGCTTCTATAGTATCATGTTTAAAATTCGTGTTAAATACTTTTTGTCGTGATAATATGTTTATTTTAATAGTATAGGGGGACAATCGAGCAATCGGAACCTTTCAACGACTAACGACGCTCATAAACATCAACATAATAATGCCGATGCGTTGCCCTCCTTTTCACATCCCGCCCCATGTGCCACCGGCTACACACAAACCGCACGAAACGCGACACCGTAGGTTTCACTTTACGGCGGTGTCAAGTAAGCGGGAGGTACCTCCCCGGTCGTGCCGGCCCAGTTACGTTGCATGAGAGGTTGCAGTGTCATGCACCATGCATAGCGCTATATCCTCCTATGCAACATGGCATTACCTCTTACAAAATTATCTACAAATATTAAATATATTTTATTACTATTCGTAAATACTTATCGGAAGGTCTCCACCTGTCTATAGAATAATGTCTAGCTAATTGTAGGTTGTAAAAAATGCATATAGCACGCAGTGACGGTGCGGTCGCGTTTCGGAATCTTTCTGGAAGCTCCGTGTGTACGAGGACTCAGCAACTTAGGAAGTCAACTCATCTGTATATCCTCTGGTGTTTTTTTTATTCTACCCGTAAGACCATAACCTTATGTCATGACTCAAGTCATAGACGATCTCATCACGAGTATTTTATTATTCTAGAACAGAAGATCTATTTTATATCATCACTACCATTTTCTCAAATAGTTTCTTAGTATTTACAACTTCGAAACGATATAAAACAAGATGGTTTTGTCACGAAGAATACAAATAATAATTGGAAGGTGTCGTGCTAAAGATAAAACAACTATTGGTAAACAATCTCCCAGACACAGTAACGTTGAGTAGTAGAAATTTGGAGCTATTAATAATTATTCCTGATTACCCACTAATAATATATACCTATACTGTAATATAAAAAAATCCACTATAATATATGTAATAAATAGATGAGTAATTTAGATAAAATCGAAGAAACGATTTTTTCTTTTACTGTATGCAAAATCATTTAAACGAAATTATAAAACAAACATGACTTTTAAAGTTAGTTCTTAATTTAAAATTTTGTGGACCAAGGTCGAAACATTCGCTGTGTGAATGCGACTTTTAATGAAGTGCGATACCATACCGCGTCCCATGAAATGGGCCTCCTCCGGTTTATTAGCTGTGTAAATAGCACAGCGAAGTTAGCTGCAGCACAAACTTAACGAACTATGTGACGCCCGCCCCGTGCGTAATTAGTTTGATGATTTTCTAACTACTCGTTCGGTGTTCTAACATATTATATTACTAGTTCTCACTTAATGACTTCGCCTGTGGATTTTGAAATAAAAATATTGTAATGGGACACAAATCTCTATTACAGGTCAATTAATTACATTAAATTAATTACTCATATTGTTCGTTGGATCTTATTGAAAAAAAAAGGTTTTTTGGTCTTTCGCTACCCAAAATAATTTGGGTAGCGAAAGACCAAAAAACGCCTAGTAATTGTGTGGATGTTCATCTACGTGGTGGTCGTAAAAAGGGCTCCGATTGCTCGTTTGCCCCCCCCCCCTATTGTAAAAAAATCAGATTATAATTGCTTAGAGATGCTAAAATGACTTAGAATTTCGAAGACTAATTGCTAAGTGATGCTAAAAAGACATGGAATTTCGAAGACTAATTGCGAAGTGATGCTAAAAGGACTTAGAATTCCGAAGACTGCCACCCCACTAGGGAACGGGCGTGAAGATGTGTTATTGTCGCTTTAGGTAGTAGGATTCATGGATTATTTAAAGTCTTACTTACCAAAAAAACTTGAATATTAATTTTTATTTCTTGTCATGCGCGATTGTTGATTTTTCATACAAATTTGCATTTCAAATTGCGCGCTCTTCCAACACCGCTTTCGGAACAAAAGGTATGCTCCTTTGTATCTCCTTCTCCGGGGTACAATCTATTTTCTTGTCTTCGGTTAGATAAAACTAAATGTAAGAGGTACGAGAACAATAACGAATAATTACTTCTTTGTTTTCTCACTCAGCGCAGTTATTCATATCAATAATATTCACTCACATTATAAAGCCGAATTGTACATTCACATGGTTTTATTCAGTATTTTCCATGGTGGTAGCACACAATTTTACTATTTATTGCATTTATGCTATTTATTGCACGTAAAAGATAATTTTAAAAATATTTAACCACTAATATGACCAGATTTAGGTATCATCAATTTATATAATGTATAGTTTTATATTTACTTTTTAAAATGAATGTTCTTTCTGAGTGTATAATTAAAAGCACAGCGCTTCTATTTCAATATTGACAGAATTACAAAATGTGATAGTACCAAAATTATTATCTCCGTGTATACGTGAGTTCTGGACATGTGTGGAGCTTGTTATAATGGATGGAAAGTATTAAATTAAATAACAAAAAAACTCGACTGCTTAGTATTTATTTTAATGTACCAGTGTCACTCGCGTGAGTGAGACGAAACTAACGGCTCCTTCTAAGTTAAGTCTCAACAACAGGGAACACAGAAATCCATACACATACATACCCGCGGAAACATTACCTTCTTGAACAGTCGTGTAAATATAATGAAAATTAAATACAACAGATTTAAATAAGACCTGCAATCATTAGTAAAGGCCACCTAGCGGTTATAAAATAAAATTGTTTGTGATATTCATCTTCACTTACAGTTACATAAGTAGCGACTTATCATTAGGAACCCGGCGAGTATTAGTGCTAATTGTATGCAAGTATGTCGTGTGTGTACATTGTGTTCGCACCTCGGGCCAGCCATGAGCTACCATTTAGTGCGGCCTCGAACGTACCTAGGACGAGATAAAGGTCTCCGCATACAACTAAAGATTTAATATAACATATAGTGGAGATGTCGCTTTTGATAAAAATAAATCCCAAATATGTATTATTTGCCACACTGTAGTGAACACTTCTTGTCGTGCACATGAATATACATATATATACAACCGTAATTATAATATTATGTATAAATAGGTAATATCGGGTCGTTGGCTACGCAATTACGTGTCACACCGTCGCATCGCCCGCTTCCTCCAGAGTGTTCCATCTTAGAGATTTATTACGTAGATATACACACGTACACATTCATATAAATATTTATTCTTTTCATATAGCCTGTACACTACAATCACCCCGCAGTTTCACCCACGTGACTTCGGTCCTATTGACCGTAGCTGTTAGCTAGCTTTCCTCAAAAAATGAACTATTTAACACAAATAGAATTTTTCAATTTGGGGGTAGTTCCTAATATTGCGTTCAAATAAACAACGCAACACATTATTCGGCTTTATATTATCAGTAAACATAGATTTAGAGAAAATATCAATTTTGGACTAACTAGTATGCCGTCGAAGCGAAGATAATAGTTTCATACAACACCTGTAACAAAAGTCCTCACGGCACTTAGCACAGGACTAGGCTGACGTGGCGTGATAAGTCCATTGATATTATTATTATTATCATCAATTAGAGAGAAAAGTACCTTCACGCCTGTTATCCACGAAGAGGTAGGCAGAGGTGTTGTTAGTACATCCACAACTCGTAAGTCCAGTAGATATACTAGAACACCCGCGATTAGCCAAGGTACTGAGGCCCATGATGTCATAGGTGGCAAGCCTATGGCCATTATTATTATTATTATAGGATAATTATGAATGCTCATCGGACCCGCTCTCTTCCGCAGATTGCGCTCCCATCTGAGGACTAGAAAAAATGCATGCCGGTAAATGTGCTATAATAGCTAATTTATTAATATTATCATGGTCGGAGGAAACAAGGCGTCTCCCCTCCACCGTGTTCATGGAGGCTGCTCACACGTGATAGCCAAAATGGCCTCGTTATCGTAAATGGTTAATTGTGAGGATCACGATCGGGAATATCTACCATTGTCGCTACGTTTTGGCTTATAAACTTTGCATTTTATTAATTTGACCCACTCGTATATATATTGTACTTATTAGGGGACAAACGAAAAGACTGAGCCAATTGATGACTACCGAAGCCCCTTAACATCCGCATCATTGTGACGCAGATGAGTTTCTCCGCTTTTCGCTTTCCCTACATGGGCCATTGTCTACTTACAAACCGTACGAGCGCGATAGAGAAGATGTCACTTTGCGCCGGTATCATGTGAGCGAGAGGTACCTCCCCGATCGTAGCGGCTCAATTAGGCTGCCTTGCATCGTGACAATACCTTTTACTATAGACATTTAAGGTCTCTTCGGACTATTATGTGGTGACAATACGGGCATTCGGCATGGAGCCTTCAGACAGAACCTTAAGTTAACCATTTCCTCAAATCACTTGAATAAATATCCGTGTACAAAAATGTCAAGGAGTCTTATTGTGTACTATCGACTTTACAAATTAGCATCTAACATTTGGTGTTGGAACCCTGAATGTACATATAAATAATTTCTATATTTTTTTATTATATTTTGAAATGTCTGTCGGTGCTTTCAAAAGAACTAGATTTTTTTGGTGTTATTTTTACGATACTAATACTAAAACAACTATTTTTCTGTCCGTCTGTCGTTACGTTTGGGGTGATTCCAGGAATGGCTGACCGGTTTTGATAGAACTTTCACTGAAATACAGAGGAGTTTATAGAGCAGGACATTTTATTTTTGAGCGTCAGTTATTCACGGGCGATGTCGGTGCGGATCGCTAGTGTAAAGAAAAAAAATTAGATAGTTTTCTTCTGAATTTAATAGAATTTTAAATATTTCATAGTCGCCTATTCTTATTTATTTTATAAACGTGGGAACAAGTTCTCAAGGTGGCTCGGACCCGTGCCCTACGGCGTTCTATGGGAGAGGCCTATGTCCAGCAGTGGACGTCATCCACTGCTGGACATAGGCCTCCCCTGCTGATTATAATAATGACTAAGGTAAGTCCAAACTCATCTTTATCATTATAAGCGATCTCTAAGATCAAGACCTTGACGAAGTGCAGGTGAAACTAGAATGGCACACGTAGGCTGAACAGTAGGATGTGAGTTATGTGGCATGTCTATTGACAAATATTTAATTACTATTTGTATTATATTAATGATACCGTCAATGCGTCAGGTTTTCGCTGCTTTAAGAGTCGATTTGTGTAGGTAGAACGTAAACAATACTATTGCACAATGTAAATCTACAATAAGGTGTTAAGGTCATTATGTCCATTAATAATTAAAGACGATAGGCCCCTTTTTCTTTTTGACTGCTCTTTGCTGACGGAAGTGTCCAGAGCAACTTCATCGGTTAGTACAGGACACATCGGGCAGCGGTCAAGGTGAGATTGGTCGATAGGGGGACAACCCACCCCTCACCACCCCCCTTTCCCGCAGATGAGCTCGTTGAGCTAGCATGACTGGGGGTACCGCTCCCCGGGTGGTACTACCCGGTCCATATTCAATAGTGGAAAATGATTCATTTTCTTCTTCTTTCATTTCTTCATCGTGAAATTCGTTAGTATGAGGATAAGAAATAGCTGAAAATAATGTTATAAATTGTTACAATTCAGGCAAACCTAATGTTAACGTGTAGGTAGGGCATGACGGAAGTCATTATTCATAACGTCTTATTCTTCTGCTTAAATATCTCCTGAGAAGGCCTTTCAACACATCATTGTGATACACAATACAGACCTAATTGGTGGGTTACTTTCCAAAAGAACGCGGCCATTGTCTGCGCTGACCCTTACGCTCTGAGTAAAGTAAGAACTTCCTCATACAATACGTTAGAACGGGTCGAACATAACTCAGGGCAAAGGACACATCGCCATCGCACGACAAGTAAAGGCACTCCGACTTTGAAATATAGCTGGTGACGTGACATGCCGGCAGACGTGATATGACACTCGGCTGAGTGTCTTGTGTCACACCGCTGCTTACATTAAGGCGCAGCAATGATGGGACGTCTCGTACAGCGCTGCGATTAATGTCATGACAGATATCGCTGCATATAGACACTGACGCCGATTTAGTATGACGACTTACTGCATTGCATTTGAAATGGGCCGGCACGACTGGGGTGGTATAGCACATCATACTGCCGCAAAGTGACATTTGTCCTATCGCGTTTCCTGTATTTTGTAAGTTTGTGGTGACAGTGAGAATATAGCATACAAAAATAATAGACCATTATGAGAACAAATGAGTTAGTGTATAAAGCTGTTTATTTTCACACACGAAGAATAAAAAGCGAGCGAGCGAACGGCTATGCTAAATGACTACTGCACCAAATAGACATGTTAATCGTCGCAGGAAATGCTGATGCGTTGGCTACTTTACACGCCGAACTCTCGTGCGCCGTAGGAAACGCGCCAATATAGCCGTTACTTAACGCCAATGCTACGTCAGAGAGACTTTCCTGCATTCCTCAGCAAATCAGCTACAATGCAGAAGTAGGTACTTCCTCTAAAATGTTATAAACCTACGAAGATACTACTCGGTAACAAATATGTTTCTTCCCTTTATTTCCTCTTCACTAGCCTTTTATTATAACCTACAGATACCACCTACTAACAACTAAGTTTCTTGCACTGACTTCATCTTTACTAGCCTTGAGTTATAATCCTACGAAGATACTACCCGGTAAAAAATGACTAGACTTCTTCACTAGCCTTGAGTTATGATCCTACGAAGATACCACCCGGTAACAACTAAGTTCCTTGCCTATACTTCTTCACTAGCCTTGAGTTATGATCCTACGAAGATACCACCCTTTAACAAATAAGTTCCTTGCCTACACTTCTTCACTAGCCTTGAGTTAGGATCCTACGAAAATACCACCCGGTAACAAATAAGTTCCTTGCCTATACTTCATCACCAGCCATGAGTTATAATCCTACAAAGAAACCACCCGGTAACAAATCAGTTTCTTGCCTTGACTTCCTCACTATACTTGAGTTAAAATCCTACGAAGATACCACCCGGTAATAACCAGCTTTCTTGCCTTGACTTTTCACTAGCCTAATTCAAGGCCTTACCCTTTTCAATTGTCCTACGAAGATACCACCTGGTCACAACCAAGACTTCTGCTTTGACTTCTTTATATTTCTATAAATATTTTTTTAATAAGTTTACTGACACATCTAGAGGCTTGGATAACCACTTACTATTATCTAATTTCACTGCTTGAATGCTTTATTTCGATTCTATGTTGAATGACTCTTGATTGACGTAATTTGTTCCATTGTATAAAATACCAACATTTTACACGTGTCGCTACAAATCCATGCTTTAAAATATTGCCTAATTTGCTATAATTGTTCATTAGCCAGCGAGTTAGTTGTAATTGGTGTGAAAAAAGTGTACAATGGAATGTTTGTTGCAAATAGTGAATAGTTAATTTATATTAGCATATGAGTTTGTGTAAACCGTTCGCATTATCTCGACGCAATTACTTCGACGTCTTGACGAATGATAATGGACAGGTTTGCTCACGTTACCTAACAATCTGCAAAGCAATAATCGTTAAGCTGTGTCATTTGTTTTTCGCACAACTATCATTATCTACTATAAAAGTAGACTGTTTTACTGTCGAGTGAGGCCCGCGCGTCACGGGGCTTTTCCACAGGAAGACTCCGTCAAAAATAATAATTTTTTTTATCGTATACACAATTAGCGGCGCTCCGCAGTTTCGTCCACGTTACTCCAATTCCATTAGTCGAAACGTCCACGATGTATACCTTTAACTTTCGTGATAGATGTAACTATCACAGAAAAAAGGTTTTTCCAAATCTGAGGTAGTTCCAGAGGTTTGAAGCGTTGAACACACAAAAAATCTCTTTAGCTTTAATGTATGAGTTTATGTTATCAATTGAATTCATTATCCTTTTTTTTTCAGAAATAGACTTCTCTATCTCGGGGTTCCTAAAAAATCTTTACAAGGCAGTATACTAAAAGTATTATGAGAATACACATTTATAAAAATGAAAATAATATGTTATGTTAGTCTATGGTGGTTGACCATTTACCATCTCTTTAGTGTTTCTATTGTGCAACCAAATTTGTGATGTGAGACTAGTGCTGTACCTACGTGTACGAATCACGAAAGTTTTTCCTGATCAATATGAAATTGTCCATCTTTTAAATTATGTTCAGACCCTTAAGGGTCCGCGGAGCAACAGCTTTATTAGTACTACCATGTGAAATAAAAAGGCGTCAAGTTGATCGGCGCGATGGTGTTTTGTGTAACTTGCTTGCTGTGTGCTTGCATTATCCGTTGGAGGCCCGGGGAGAGCCAAAGGTGACGGTCTCAACACGGTGCTTGCATCCAGCGGCTCCCCGCGATCATGACCTGGCCAGTACAGTAGGTTGGAGGCCACCGGAGGAGTGCATCTTCCTGTATGGGGCACAGCAAGACGAATATTATAACCGTGAAATTGTGTTAGTATGGATACTATCACAAGATGGAATAACATAAAAATTCTTTTTTAGTCTTAAAATTGTATAAGTGTATTAAAAATGAATCCTTGGAATATATTTTATGGGGGTGACACCGCAGGTACAGCTAGTTTAGTTACAAATATCATAATACAATCACGACACACTGTTAATGATATCACCAAAGGTGAAATATCTCAGAGATTAGGTGATTTTACTGCTTTTAATCTAGTGGGGGCAGTAAAAGCATATCACGTTTATGTTACCGCACCTTTAGAAGGCACCTTTAATAACCTTGTCTATTACCCACAAGAGCTAAAGTCCGCCCTATATTCGATATATTTCTCGTTCTAACTCCATTTTTCTCTTCGCGGTTACTTTGTTGTTTACATTTCTAAATACTTATAAGAAAATAGTGTGATGATAAAACATTTAATTTCGAACGATTTTCAAAATGTACTAAAAAGTAGAAAATATTCAGAACTAAGAAAATTAGATTCTATAGTAGAATAGATTTAGTATCATAAAACATTCAACATCATCATCGTCATCATTATCAGCCCTCATCGGTCCACTGCTGGACATAGGCCTCTCTCAATGAACAGCAAGACGACCGATCTCTACTCAGCTACTCACATCCATCCCGGGCCGGCTACTGCACGGAGATCGTCTTCCGACCTGTACCTAATCTGTCATTGCAAATACGCCTGCTCAGCGTGGCAATTATGAGCATTGCTCTCCAAAACATTAGGAATACTTAACAATAAATATAACGCTATAATATTTTGCGGGTTATAAATCTCTCCACGAACGATTTACAGTCCAATAGCTCAAAGATAAATGAAAAGTTACATGGCATGATCCACGATGTAGCCAGAGGAAGCACTTCCTGTGCGCTTAAAAGCAGACTCTTAAGTACTTGGGACTATCGCCTGCCTAGTGTAAT
>JAFELO010000763.1:378615-407318 GCA_017140195.1 Eumaeus atala
ATATGATGCGAAATACCGCATCATATATATAGATTACACATCATATATATAGATTACACTAGTCTCTCTCACTGATTAATTACGAAGTCTCAGAAAACTATATTGCCTAACAAACATGAAACTCTACAGGTTCAATTTAACGAAACTACTGAGGGTGCGTTTAAGCTATTTATTGATAAAAGTATATGAGTGTAGAAAGGTATATAAGAGGACAAGGCAGAAGCTAAGAAATTCAGTTGTAATAAGAGTTAAACATCGTGATAATGAAACCTAATCTAACCTATATGTCGGGGATAATTGGACGGAACGTAAAAATCACGTTGAGGTAGGTCTCAGAGGAATAAAATCATGGCTGGATAATAACTTTCTCACTGTTAACACTGTAAAAACTAAGTACTTAAAATTACAAATACAATGGCACACAACCAAAAGAAAACATTAGCTTAATTAATTTTTAATGTTTTAGCATACGCTTACTACACAAACTCGTTCTACTCTGAGATTCCAGTGTTATCAGTAAGGAAATTATTTATAAGAGAAATATTACTATGGCAGCACAGACAGCCTAAAACATGTGAAAAATATCCGACAAGAAGAAGACATAGAGTTCTCGGCATTCGCCAGTCGCACTAACTTCGCACACGATTTTGTAAAAGTCTTAGGACCATACCTACTTACACAACAAAATTAATAAAATTCAAAACTTATTTAATACTTTAACTTTTACATGAAAAAAAAGGATTCAATCTTATTTGATGGCTCTCGATTGCGATTTAACCGAATACATTTTAAAAGTAAACAAATAAATAAGTATATGTATGTGTGTCCGTATGTTTATATGTTATATAAAACAGTATGTGGCCTAATCACCAATGTTCAATAAATATAATAGAGGAGGTATGGGTTTTATGTACTATAATGAGATTTATTATATTATAACATATATTATATATTAATATCTACAAAGTATAATTTATATTATTTTCTATATATTTTTTGTTGTAAAAATAACTACTAGTATACATAAATATTAATTATCTAATTTCTATAGCTAAATACAGTCCCATAGTAATAACAATTTCCTTATAAAAATAATAAGAAAAAAAAACTTTCTAAGTTAATAATTAAAGAAGAATCGATTATTTTTCGTTGTACTGTAATTCTTAATATTTAAACACAGACAAATGTAGACCTCATTGCTACGTAATTTAAGTCACATTGCGTTTAGCATACGTGCTAGCAAACCACTGCTGTTCCGTCAAACAATAATTATTTACTAGTTCGGAGGGTAGGCTCCCTCTTGTCCCTCGCATTGTTACTTATTCAATGTGTTCTGTTTTAATACCCATTTTCTATTACTTAAAATTTTTGTAGTTATCTAAATTTGTACTACGTCTTTCTATTTTTTTTTTTTGCGTTTATAATGTAATGAATACTGGTGGTAACAATTTTAAAACAGTTTAATAAATAATGTTTAGTATATTGTTGAAATATATAATATAATAACACATTATTTCTTACATTCTTTTTCTACATATTTTTTCTTATGGGGATATATATTTAAATTGTGATTATAAACAACGTAAATGTGTTTTGTTGTAAAATGTGAATAAATAAATTTTAAATTTGTTTTTTTTTTTTAAATAAGACTTGAAAACATAAACCAGTGGAATAAAGTATTGTTTACAGATAAGAAAAGATTTCGTACAAATATATTTTGTGTACAGTTTAAAAGTACTCATGTGTAATCGCGTAAAGAGGATGTGTATTGAAATACTGTTATTGAAATACTGTTATTGAAATACTGTTATTGAAATACTGTTATTGAAATACTGTTATTGCCTGTGATTCCCTAGTGATCCAGGTCAGATACTTTTTTTATATAGAATAGGGGGGCAAACGGGCAATCGGAACCTTTTTACGACTACTGACGTCCATCCCCCCCTCATGGGCCCCGGCTACTCACAAACTCCACGAAACGTGACACTGAATATGTCACTTTACGACGGTATTATGTGAGCGAGAGGTACCTCCGTGGTCGTGCCGGCCCAATTCAGTTGCATAGGAGGATGTAATGAGCATGCACAACGCATGGCACTGCCTCATCCTACGCAGCGTGGAACCACCTCTTCCTAAAAAGTACCTACTTTTATCGAGAAGTATCAGCGCCTCGCCATTTGACCCGCGTGGGGTGTAATTTTCGTAAAATTATTTGTTAGCCTGCCAAGCTTCAAGTTTTTTGGTGTTATAGTTACTGCGGTTTCGTAATGGATCAGTGAGTTTTATTTCGCTTTTACATATTTAGATAAATAGTTAATCTTTTGATAAATAAACTAGTTTATTAAATCTTGAATTCGAAAAATCTCGTAAACATTACAAAGAAACGAAGAGTATCTTAACGATTGCTTGCGACGAATCAGCATGCGTGTTGGTATCGCACAGGTCTACAGACAACCAAAAGATTTGACGATTCATTGCGTACGATATATCATCTCCGGGCGTTGCCTTCTGGATTTACAGATGCAATTCTATTACAAGAGAAATTTACTTAATATTTTATGTATATACCAACGATCCGCCCCGGCTTTCCCCGTTAATAAGATGGACCGAATTGATACCTTAACAAATTGTATACAAAAACCTTGTTATAACAATAATCTGTTCAGATTTGTTTGTTTTATAATATGTAAAGATATAGTTACTGAACTAATTTATATTAATAGAATTTAACTGTAAAGTAGCGTTTGTCTTAAGCTTGTATGTAACATTAACGGTAAATTCACAATGACAATAAAAAGTCATTATACTAAATACATACCTATAAAGGGGATTTGTCACAATGTTTGTTTAGCATACTAATCAACAGGACCATAGAGATATTTAGACCTCTTGAGGTTATGTAAATCGCTTAACGAGCAACGTAGTTGAAGCCCAATGACCCACTTAGGCCATTAACATTTTAAAATGTAATTTTGCTAAACACACAATTATGTAGCATCTTATAGACTTCTAGCTCTTTCGATCATAATAGGAAACGCGCCTGCAGATTATGCCTGCCTATACGCAGCGGTATTTGTTACTCGTTTCTCGTTCTGTATAATCCCTTACGTTTACCATCTGTCACACTTTTGTAGATTTGCCAATTTCAGATTATACCACGCAGTGAAAAACCGTGCATATGTCGTTCCACTCAGTGTGCAAGAGTGACTCCGAGCTTGTTTAAAGGCACATATTTCAAGTTCGGTTCCGTTTATCATCACTAGTACATGCGTTATTTAAATTTTATTATGTTTACAATTTAATATTTCCATAACTATTATAACATATGTTGCAAAACATAATTGACGAAAATAAATGAATTCCTGCTTCTTATTATTCCTATAATTAAACGTTCGAAATGTTGAACCGTTAACCGTTTGAATTTGCAATTTGATAAATATTATTGAGTAACTTTTACGGATTCAACACGTAATATTAATTATCAATAAACGGCTACGCGTTAATAGTGCCAAGGATGTCAATAAGATAGCAGCGCTATCCTTAATAACATAACGATAGTCATTCCCGTGGCTAACAATTTAATAAAATTGAAAAAAGAACGCTCTTATTTTTTGTTCTTCAAATTATACTATGATCTTTGGGTTATATGTGTTCGGGTAATTAACAAATATTTCTAGTAGTTAACGAAATTATAGAACGAAATACCAAAGCGACAATCATATATAACATTAAACGACACTCAATTCGCTATAAGAAGTACAGTAATTAAGAAATTGCTATAAAATATCGAATTACTGTGTAAAGAAAAAGGAATCGTTACGGACTTTAGAATTTCTTACCACGGATTGTAAATTGATATCTACTGATGAAATGATCATTTCACATTATTCCCTTGACATCCTTAAGGCACATTTTTTATAATATATTTATTGTGTTTACCTATTATTTATACTATTACTAAAAGTATAGATTATCATTTCTTTTATTATCATATTTTTTATCATTTATTTTTGCTGACTTGATGGTCATTGTATTGTATCAAATTATTTTCATTTGTTGGACAAACAGTGCATGACATAACCTTTTGTTTATTATGTAATAACAATCCATCTCATCTTATAGCCAAAGGGTATAAATAGAAACTTGCTGTAGTTGAAATAGTTACTTTACGTGAGATGTTTGAAAATGTCGGTAAATATACGCGCCATTTTATTTTAATATAAACGTTGAATTAATCTATCTTATATATACTTTAATATTATTTCATAGGACATAGAACGTGTCAAAAACATAAGTCTTGGAGTGGCCCAAGCTTACTTAAACGAGACACAAGGGCAAAGGTAAGGTACGCAAGTTAATATGGAACTCTAGAGGTACTTAGAATAACTTTGTGAGATTAGGACGTCTGGCACCTTGAGTCTTGGTGCGACCCGACTCCCGCTTGGTCACCGACTTGTTGGAAAGTAAATTACGAAATACACCAAGAGACTAGAACATCACAGGTCTACAATGTACAGTAAAAGCAGTTTCTGTCTTACATTGTTCGATACACTTTCGTATACTCATGAAGTGTCTCATTCAATTACCTAACTGTTAGATATATTTCATTATAAATAATACCTTTAGTATGACAGTTTCTTTATACATACTTGTAGGCAAATGTTTACGTGTCTGTGTATTTCTATATTCACAATCGTTTTGTCTATCTGCTGCCCTTGTATTTTATAGTACAGGGGGACACACGAGCAATCGGAGCCCGTTACGACTAGCGACGCCAGTGAACAATCGCACAATTATTGTGCCCATGCGTGGGCAACGCTCCTCCTTTCCTCCTCGCCTGTAATGGGCCATGGCTGTTCATGGTTGTGTGTGTTCATGTGCATCAATTTAGATCCGAAAGTGGGTCATTACCATTTTATTCTATCAAATAATCTATTGAGATTAAAAAGGGAATCTTAAATGTATATAAAATGTCACGTGAGTAGAACTTGAAGGAAATGGAGATGTTCATTGTAATTACTTTCCAATTCAATACAACGCCAACAAGGATCAAGCGTCGCAGTAAAAACGCAATACAACAAAGTTTTTAATTTAAACGTCGTGCTCGTTGCCGACTCGATCGCGAACTGGTACAAATTTTCCGCTAGGAATCTGAATAAATAGGTCATGTGAATAATTCGTGCTCGCAAGAACCTGCGTCACAGAAAGACCCGTTAGGGGCAAGCAAACGGTGTACATACACCGGGGCGGTCTCGCAGTCCGTTTGTTCGGCGGATTCGAACATACATACAAAGCTGCTCGTAGCGGCGGAAACTTCAGGTTATGATATGACGTCGTTATGAGTTTTTATAGTTTCGCACCAACAGCTAAATTGAATTTTGCCGCTCGTCTAAATCGTTTCGTAGCAGCATTTTGTGTATTTTTGTTTGTTTTTTGATCTTCTTCTTATATATAACATTTGTCTATACGGCTGAGACGCGTAAATAAATAGATTTTTTTGAGTAATTATTGAAGTAGATACATTATTCGACAGTTGCTTGGTCGTTGTTTGTTTGACCGTGGGATTTACATTGAGTGTCGTTAGACGTAGTCTAGCAACTATCCATCGGTTCTAAAGTAACACCAATGTACCTACCCATTGTTTGTGATTATATATTCTATCATCAAATCTTCATATCTAGCAACGAACACAGTACATTCTCACAGTAATTTCCTTTGACGCGTTAGGGAAAAGTGATGTATTTTTTTACAAAGCGCACGTACACTGTCACGAAAAACCGACACACTGAAGTTAGCTATAGTTAACATTAATAAAGTTACCAAAATACGTTATAATAAAACCTTCAATGTATTAAGTAACCTTTTTCTACAAACGTAGAATCATTCAAAATATTTTTTAAGATTTTTATCTCCTTAATTACCTAACTTTTAACGCGTGTACATAAATACATACACACTTTTTTTAATTCTCATAATTACCTTACAATAGAAATTAGAAAAATTTTGGATTTGATGATGCAGAAGTGACATCATTTAAAAAAATCGCTTATATCCGTGGTTTCCAAAGTGCTGTCCTTATAGATGGGGCGACGGCCCATTTAGGATCTGAATCGCGCGAAATTTTCCGTTATAGCCAGACGAACCTAGCGTCGACATATTAAACAAAGTACACATCTCATTTCGAAATAGCATATACAAAACTATGATCATTGAAAATATATTGCAATTATTTGCTGCTTATCTTAGCTTAATAAGTACTTTTATCGCACCATTCCTATTTTTGTGCATCTTCTACAACGAGTCTACACAACTTTATCCTGCCTACTCCCGACATGAAATTACATAATATTAATAAAAAGTTTGGTACACTATGAAACAACCAAACTCGCCAAAAATATCCAAAAGTATAACGATAAAATCTCGTAAAATAATGAGCGGAGTTTTAGGTTGTTTTTACGATACCACTCGTTCGCGCGCCATTTTCATGCTAATTTTCCGGGGAGCGCTGATTTTGCGGGGGCTCGTGTGAAATATATGCAACAGACGCGCCCCGTTCGTACCTTTTCAATTTACCTTGCGTCTTACCTCGAGGGATTCAAAGCTGAACAACGAATTTTGAGCGTTAAACACAATATATTGCATTGAGTTTTAGTGAATTTGTACGATTTATATTTTAAACTCCAACACCGTGCCGTAACGTTTAACTTTTACTTGGAACTCGCGGCCCGGAAGTGAACTTCATGTATACACGTGTTTTTTTTTTAATAATGAATATTTTTAATTTTTGTTTTTTTTTTCATTTTAGATAAATTTCTTTTTAAACCACAATTGAATTCCAATAACGTTTCGATCGTCAAACCTCTGGTAAATCTGGCTTTATTCGATTCGGCAAATATCTTCAAAACGACTACACAAAATTCACCACGATACGGTGTGGTTACATCCGGAATATGTTTCAATCTTAAAAGATTGAAACATATTCCGGATATACACATAGACAGTAATATAATGTCGTCCATAACCGATTTTCGAATATAGCTGTCATCTTTATTGATAAGTACCATTTGCGCAGGACACTTCATATTACTCAAGTGTTTGCGCAGACACAAATGCACTCTCTATTCTCTTGTTGTCCTATTCCGATGGGGCGGCAGGCTGACACGTCACACGATCAGGCGCAGGACCGACGGCTTAACGTGCTCACGGGAGTGCAGCACCGCCAACTTCTGAACAGTCCGGACTGTTCTTAGGAATTGTATAATAACACTTTTTGTTTGTTCCAACCCGGGATTCGAGCCCAGGACCTCTTGTCAGAGACTGAAAATGCTTATAGTTTTGTGGTCTCCCTCTTTTTATTTACCATCTTGGTCACGTTGATGTTGTACCAGTTGTTTTTTAATACATAATACGCGATAACATAAGACTCGTAATTTGTAAGCAACGCTACTGTCATTTATTAATTTAATAACGACTTAGTAACGCCCAGTTCATTTCAATTACACTTACTCCCTAATCTGCTGTCCCTTTTTAAGTTACTAGGTATCGTAGTCCCGTAACAATAATGCCCCGATAATGATGTAAAGCCTCATATGATCCTGTGGATATGATTCGGAAATCTGAACCTTATTAAGTTCGGTCAGGGTTGGCTTTACGCTGTAGAGTCCAAAGTTGTTTTATGTGATTTCTCTGTTTTCTGCCTGCGCAGATGTTTCACCGAGGAGCTTTATTTCTTTGCTTGTTTGTATGTTTAAACACACTAGTCTCTGGAACCACAATTTAAAAAATATTTTTGTGTATGATACTCATGACTTGTGCTACATGTAGGCATACCATAACACTACAATGAACAGGGTCGAGGAAGGAAAGAAACACGGCTGAAGCCGCGAGGCGCTGCTGGATATTTTATTAATGCTTTAGTAATAGGCAAAAAGGTCCACGGGACTTGCTTGCAATACATGTTGGCCGAGTGTCGGCGAGTGAACAAACGTATAGCAGTAGCTAAGTCCGTCCAAGAACACAAACAAAAAAACACCAAGACACGCTCCCGCTGTAAAATGCCAATAGGGCCAACTTACGGATAGCAGTTTTTAGTTGATCTGAGCCCGACACACACTTCGAGCCCTCTTGGGTCGGGTGGATGGTGCGTAAATGCATTTTTCCAGCTAGAACCAATACGATACACACCGCTCGTACCGGTCGAGCGATGAAATCTTACATATAGTGACACAGTTATAACATATGACTGACAGAATGTCAAACTCACACACCGCTTACGGAAACGAGCCCGGGTTCGAATCCGTAAGTTGAGAGCTTAGATTGATAGAAATAAAAATAACGCTACTACTATAGGGTACGCCCACAATCAACCTGGTACATCTCTTCCCATCTGCGGGAAAAGAGGGGGGTCTGTCCCCCTATCGTCTCCCTAAACCTGAAGACAAAAAAGTCTTCGTAGTCAGTCGAACTGTTGAGGCTGGACTAGCGCCGCCAACCAGTATTAGGTCTATCCGAAAAAAAAATTCACAGACCACAATATTTGTATTGTGGTCTGTGAATTTTTTTTTCGGATAACTAACAGTGCTTAACGTGTAGCAATCTCTTTAAAGCTCTAATATTGGGCATTTCGGTTGGTTTTCGATAAACTTGCCGAACGTCTGGGCAGTAAGCACTTGCCTTGTAATAATCTGCGTACACTCGCGTTGGCCTAAGCTCGACCAATGTGTATTGCCGGCTGAAAAAATTGTAAGTCTATCGACTGGTCTGTTTGACGAGATCGTTTTAGTAATAATGCTCATTATAAACGATTCAAATTCAGATGATATTCCTCAACCTCTGTCTTTCCATAACATTTTGTGTCATATCGATTTTAAACACGTTATACAATCAGTTTCACATTTGCTACAGATTAGCTCGCGCGGCAGACACACGTACTTGAAAGATAAGAAGAGCGTAATATCTACAAAATTGAAAACATACATATTAAATTAGAAGACACTATCTACGTGCAACCGGCGCCTATCTACGACTACCGACGCCCATGAACATCCGCATAATTATGCCGATGCGTTGCCCTTATTTCCTCCTCTCCAATGGGCCATCGGCTACTCACATGTAGCACGAAACACAACATCGAAGTTGTCACTTTACGCCAGTGTCATGTGAGCGATAGGTACCTCCCAGGTCCTGCCGGCCCAATTCCACTGCAGTACAGCATGGCGCTATCTCTATTTTTGATTTCAATTGGAAAACCTTTAATCATATAATACATACTTAAAGATATAATTTAATTTTAATATTATAGCCATAATTTATAATAAGACGATCTCCGTGCAGTAGCCGGTCCGGGATGGATGCGAGTAGCAGGAGATCGGTCGTCTTGGCGTTCATTGAGAGAGCCCCATGTCCAGCAGTGGACCGATAAGGGCTGATAATGATGATGATGATGATGAAACATAATTTATTTTTAAAATATAGTTTATGTAATTATAAAATAAAGTTACATCCCTACTTATGAGTATTACGCATAAGTATGTTATATTCGTTTTAGACCCTGCATTATGCACTGACCAAATTTTATTTTATTTAACCTAATGAATTCGTATTATTTTTTACTACACTCAAAAAAGATAAATATAATATACCTAAACGTAATACTAACAAGTAGGGATGTTGCTTTATTTTATAATTACATAAAGTATATTTTAAAATTAAATTATAGTTATAATATTAAAAATTATATTTTATTTTTCACTATATTATAAGACTGGTTTTGCCTCTAATCTTAAAATAGGCATTTGCAATATTCAATAAATAATGTTTGGTACATAATTAATTAATATCTGTTTATAGTTCACCCCACGAAGGTATCCTTCTAATTGCTATAACAGCCTGTTTTGTCCTCGACATGCCCCTCGAATTCCCGATGTCGGCAAACTCTGACCAGCCCGAGAGCCACCCTTTGCATAAGCGCCTAAAATATTCAGTCTACAGGCTAGCACAAAGTGAAGTAGTGAACTAACTTTTTTTAATTAACTTTGTCGTAAATTCATTCTGCTTATTAAATAAAAATCCCCGGCAATTCCTTTGTGATGTTGGTTGTGGTCATTTTCATAATAATAATTAAATAGGTGAGCTGATTGAATTGAAACTTTTTTAATTGAAAATGCTGACTGCGTATTGCTTTTGTCCGCCCTTAAAAAACTTAGCTGGATTATAGTGTCTATGGTCTATTTAAAGTTAGCAAATCGTAGTAAAAAGACGGTAACCTTACTCCAGGTTCATTGATTGTGCATTGTGCTTTTAAGTCGGCGTGTTCCAGAAACGCGAATAAATTTTTCTTATAATTTTCAAATAAATTAAAATCTTTTAGCAGTGATTGAATGTTCACATTGTAATGTCAAAGTACTTTTGAAGAAGCAATGTTTGAAGAACATTGCACTCAACTCCTCAAGACTGGCGTCAAACGCTACGTCTACGTGAGAAGTGTATCAGACTACGTGATCACGTGCTCCTAAATAACACAAATCCTTTATCTTTTATATTTTGAGCCAGATAAAATGTTTCTATGAGATAGTTCAGTATTATCGTTTGCTTTATACCACAAAGAGAATTCCAAAACCTGCATCTTGCATTCGATTTTATTTTGGCGGTGTCTAAATATTATTATTTTATCGGTGCTTTAAAATCACATATTTTTAACTTTTAATTAAAAAAGTGATAATGGCACATAATTTGTTAGCTTCCTTTCACGTCAAACTTCGACTTATTAATTATTATTCGGGTAGAAACTGTGAAACATCATCATCAACGTTCATCATTATCAGCTCTTATCAGTCCAGTGCTGGACATAGGCCTTTCTCAATGAACGCCAAGACGACCGACCTCCTGCTACTCTCATCTATCCCGGACCGGCTGCTGCACGGAGATCGTCTTCCCACCTGGTGAACGGTCGACATAAACAACTCTAAAACATAGGCTTACCTAATTCTTCTTTAGCTGGGTACTCTTAGCTTAAATTACATATAACTTGTGGTTATAATATAATCTTCAAGACAAAAACATCAATGAGGTGTGGTTATTTTATTTTTAGGTCGACTTAAAATATATATATATATATACCACACCTCAAATACTAAAATCCGTTAGACTATTCATACATACATACATACATACATACGCTACTTTTACCATACTTTTGACAGCGACGGGTCAAGAAAAGGGAGCCCATGTTGAAGTGCCGTAGGACTTATGTTAACGTGGGTGGCTTATGTTTACGTGAGGAAGGCGTTCGCCAACATCGACACGCTCTGGTTCGGTCGCCGACTTGGTGTGGGGAATGTAATCTCCCTATTGGAGAACCGTACGCTTCTTCCTTCTTCCGCCTTGGGGGATGAGATGACTCCGGATCTGTTAGCAACAGGATGACCTCGGTGACAGGCTGGCACTTATTTACTTATGTGAAGGCTACTGAATTTCTCAGTAGGTCTTGTTATATACACACACATTATATATTACTTACTGGTTAATCACTAAATCTCAGAAACTATAACAGAAAACTTGAAATATAGCAGCTAGTTTTTTTTTAGGTTAGGCGCAGATAGATATAGATGCACCCTAAGGCTGCGTTTTGGGGGTGGAGTACGCTGCTGAAACCAGGAGGGGCTACACGTATACAGCGTTCAGTAAACCACGAAGTACTTGGTTGTCTTATTTAGATAAAATCTAGAAAGGACATCTTGCGTACCTACAGAATATATTTCAATTTGTTGAGATTCGTATTCACAATTCGTAACAAATGTAATGCTACGACATTATTATGCTCCAAGTGTAGCCCATGCGCTGAGCGTATCAAGAAACGAAATCTGATATTTAAACTCTTTTGTGTTATATTAAATTAATAAATCTTAGGAGACATGTTGTGGGCTTAAACGTATTTCTTATACCGCTTGCGTGCCGGCGACTTACAAAGTAATAAATATTGTGACATTATCATCGTCATCAGCAGCCGGACGGCGTCCACCGCTGGGCATATGCCTCGCCAATAGAGCGCCATAGGTCACGGTCACGATTATTCACGATATCATGATATACGAGTATTGTCAAATATTTGTATAGTGTGGCTTCATTCCGGTCGGTTTTTTTGTAGCACAAAAAAAACGAGCATTCCGGAACCATTCGACCAACCGATCGCCATTATCTGTAAGCACGTGGTTAACGGTCATGCAGGAGATATGTGAATCTCCTTCGCTATATCTCCCCTAACAGGCCACCGGAGACTCACAAACTCCATGGGAAGTAATATATAAATAGTTGTCAATTTTAAGGTGGTTTGAAGTGAGCGAGAGGTGCCTCCCCGGTCGTGCCGTCCAAACGCGAATGCAACGCGGCATGGCACTACCTCTTACTAATTTTAATATCGAAAATCAAATCATTTCCTGGATACTATGGATTCATTCCTTTAGCGGCGTTCCTGTTAAAGCGTCTCCAATGCCTCCCTAGTCACCTCAATACTGACTCTGATTTTCACTTAATGATCGTCATAGCCGTCGGGATACCTAGTAGGATGGGTACATATTTTCCTTTTCATTGGTATTGAAAATGAAAAACATCGATTTCGTTCATAGCGATCGAAGCAATTCTCCCAGTATTCTACTTAAATTCTTTATCCAAATTAGATGTAGCTATTTTAATTTTCTACGTGTGACCTAACTCTTGTTTTTATTTTTTCGCAGAACGCAAACTTTTCGTCGGAATGCTCAACAAGAAACTGTCCGAAAACGATGTGCGCGCTTTGTTCGCTGGCCACGGTGCCATAGAGGAGTGCACGGTGCTGAGGGACGCGCAGGGCCAGAGCAAGGGGTGCGCTTTCGTCACCTTCGTGTCCAAGCAGGCCGCGATAGCCGCTATCAAGGTATTGCTTATTGTGTACCTCTGACAGGAAATCTTCACTGTCAATTAAAAATTATGCGGACTCCGCAGACTATGTCCTCCCCGGAATGGTGGCTTACTATTAACATAGCAGGACATTTTATCGTATAGCATAGGGGGCCAAACGAGCAATCGAGCGGATTTTTGATGACTACCGACGCCATGGACATTCCCATGATTGTTACGCACATGCGTTGCCCTCCTATCATACCATCTTCCCCCCCCCCCTCAAAGTGGGGCACTCGCAAACCGCACGAGACGCGACAGCGACGCTATCACTTTACACCGGTAACAAGTGAGAGAGAGGTACTTCCCCAGTCGTGCCGGTCAAATCCCGTCGCATAGGAGGATCTAGTGTTATGCACCTTGCATAGCTTTACCTCCTCTTATGCAGCATGGCACTACCTCTTCCTATAATAAAGCGTGAAGTAGCGCCACCTACTGGGCTTTATAAGCATTTATAATACTAATACAAATTGTGATTATAATATAATACCAATTGTGTTCTATAAGCGTCTATTGAAATGTACCCACAAACCTTAAACCAAATTCGACCGATGTGTCGAATGATTTTTTTGACGGTTTCATCACATTATACGGAATTTACTTAATTAGAACTTTTTCTTTGTATAAACTATTCGGGATACATTTTCTATAAAATAATCCGCATCAAAATCTGTTGCGTGGTTTAAAAGAAGAAAGCTCACAGACAGACATACAGAGGCGGGGAGCGACTTTTGTATTATACTCAGTATGTAATGATTCTTATTGACAATCACATGTCTTACCAGCTACGCCCCTCGGTTTCAGTAGTATTTGTCTTAGCTAGTATTTCTCTAAGTATAGTGGGCTTAATATCGACTACCGCGAGCAATTCTTATAAGGATCGCACATATCGTTAAATAGAATATGGAAACATCAGCAGTCACATACTTTGTACTGCTGTAACAATTAGTGTTAGTTTTTTCCCATCTCATATATACCTTGCCAATTGTAAATCGGGCAAATAATAATATAGCCGTTGAGCGATTGCTTCAGGCACTTGCATACATCCAGGAACTTCAATTGGTGTTCACGTTTAACAAACAGAACTTCCATCACAGTCTAAAAGATAATCTGAAGAAAATGGAGTTCATTGTCATTTTTTTCGTATTCTTATTCGAGTAACAATCTAGAACATTCCATTACCCAGGAGTATTGTAAATATCTAATTATGTCAAAGACGATTAATTAATCGATGGGAGCTATCCAACAATCACTTATCAATTCCCTCGAGTAATTAATTAGGCCGGAGCTGATGCGTCGCTTAGGTAATGCGTAATCTACAAACAAAAGGTGTTTGTGTTGCTGTGTACTACATGTGTATTTGAAAAGCGAATAATGGGATTATGATATGTATCCTACTTCTCAAGTATTTTATCTTTACTATCATCATCATCGTTGTATCTTTTGCTCCCAGCGAAAGTAAAAGCAATAAAGTTTCAATTGCAAAAAATAAAACGCTATTTAAGTCGTTTGGAAGTCGTACTTATTTATTTTGTACTGTACCACATTTGTACCGCACAGTTGGATCCACGATTTTCCCGGACTCCCACATTGAAGTCGAATGGGTAACAGATATTATATGAACATATGATTGTATAAAATCGGGGGGCATTTATTATCATGGTGTAAATGCAAAATATTACAGAACTCTTTAACACGCGTTACAGACACTACATCACAGTCAAACAATGGAAGGATGCTCTGCGCCGCTGGTCGTCAAGTTTGCGGACACGCAGAAGGAAAAGGAGCAGAAGAAAATGCAAGCGATGCAAGCTAGTCTATGGGGCCTTACCACGCCAGTCGCACCCACCGCGTACCTGGCGTCAGAAGCCGCGCTTTCCCCTGCAACGCAGTTGCAACTCTTGCAACAACTACAGGCAGTTGGCCTGCAACAGCAGTTGTTACAGGGCCAAGGAACAACGTTATTGCAAGGTAAATAAAGAAAATAAATGTTCTAATCACATTTATATATTATGGATATATGTCATGTGTTACTTGTATAAAACATTTTTTACCTTAAAAGAACCGCCAATTATGTGACCTTTTTTATCGAAACTAAAAAGATATATACTCCATTTCCGAATTATCGTAATACAAAAGACCCACAAAAACTCGTCGTAGTGAGAATAAAAGCACAATATCACCAGAGAATGTCGCAAATCTCGAGAGAGACGTTATTAGAATTTTCCACGCCAATAAATTTTAACCTCCTCGCGATATTGTCCCCCGTTTACCTCTCGAGAAACAATTGAACTAATTTACGCAAGTTCTTTGATTAGAAACGTTTACATTGCTGGTAATTATAACTTCAGAATGGTCTGCACCATTTCATTAATACTTATTTTAGACGTTATAATTCTACTCGAGAAACGAATCATGACTCTATACTTATAAGAAACATACATACTGCAAAATCAGTATCTACTGAAGTAAATATTTTTACTTTAAATAGACCAAGGCCAGTCTATTTAAAGCACCAAATTATGAAACATAGTCACACGATTGGTTTCTAACAAACCTTTCCAAAATTTTTCGCTGTTAAAGACATTTAAGCTGTGTTAATAGAAAAAGATTCAAATGTGTGTAAGTACACGTGTTTCTTAAACCAATACGGTTAGCCGAGTGTTGCTTCAGAAGATTCAGCTCAATGCTCGATAAGGTGATAGCATAGAGCAGTAGGTTTAAGTATATTTTATGTGGGTTTTGGCTTGGAACCTAGTCATTTCCTTTTTGTAAGACGATTGAAATTCTTTTCAAAATGACAGTAAGTAACTAGGTAACTGAACATGTCGCTGGCTTGTTGTTAATAGCAGATAATATAGTTCAAAATGATCGTGACAACAATCGTGGTCATAAAATTTTAAAATGTTTAGTTTATTTTTTATTAATTAAGTATATTGAATTAAATAATTATAATAAACAAAATTGTGAAACTAAAACGCATAAGTTGATTGCAAAACTAGCCCGAACAGGCTAATTAGTACATAATTTATTGTGGTGTTAATGCAATCGTCTGTCCAATGAATGTTGCATTTGACCTTTGCTTTGCTCTTGGTACCTTTCCAATTTGTAACGCTAATGTTGGTAAAATGATGATTTAGTTGAAATGTCTTTATGTATATTATTATTTGATTATGTATTGTAAAAATATTTTTTTTTATTATTTTTGATTACAATTAAATTTTAGGTGTGAATTTCTTTTTCCTATTTGTTACATTACAGCATATTTAATATTCTATTATTGTCGTTTCGATGTTACTATTAAATTTTATCGTTTATATTTTTATTTTTTTTATTTTGTTTTAATTTTATTTCCATATCCGTTTCTTAGGTGTTAACTATCAGGATATCGGTTTCAATGGCGCAGGCCTGAGCGGGAACACCGTGAGCGGCGTGGGTGGTGTGGGCGCGGTGGGCAGCATCACCGGAGGCGCGGATCAGCTGGGCGGGCTGCTGGCACCGGTGTCGGTGCAGAACTTGGCAGCGCTGGCCGCCATGACCCAGCCGCCAGTGGTGACTCAGGCGCCAGCCGCCGCACCCCAGCCGGCCGCCCCACAGCTGTGTAAGTACACTTCCTAGCCAACTTTGTGACTCTGACTCTGAGTATCTTGTTTAGTTCTATTCTAAGATCTTCAACATAACATCATGCTAGGCACATAGTAATGTAACATTTTAAGTTATCTTTGGTGAGGTTACTTCTTTGACGAAAGTAGTTGGCGAGGACTGAAATACTACGTTTCACCACATATGGACACCCTATTCACTGTGATAGTTCATTTACAATGCCCACAAATCAATGTATTATACCTGAAAGAATGACCTGAATTGATAGACCTAAGCTAACAGACCTTCTAAAATAATGAACGTGCGAATGTAACAAAATGGTCCACTAGCCACATCCGCTGGGCATCACAATTGATCAGTAAAGAGCAACTAGCCTAGTGACAGCAGTAGCTAATTCATAAATATTTTCATCATAGCAGTAAAAATGACTAATTTTAATATTAAAGTATTACTTTACGATCCATCACATTTGCATTCGTCATAAAAAATGTCCGCTCTCGGCGGGATTTAAACCCCCAAAAATTCCTCAAATAAATATTTAAAGTTTATTACCGGGCGAGCTCTAATTCATACAAGGATATTATTTTTTATATTGCAAGTAAATTATTGCGTTAATTAGATCTTTGAATTCTTTACATTATTGGATTGATGTTACAAGATGGAAAGTGCGCCATACAAAATATGAATCATGTCAAAACACTTGTACATATAACATACATTTAAAAAATAACGATTGATTTACTTGATCTTAGATTATACATATAATTGGCAGACTATAGACCTATTGACGTGGCTCTGGTGGCAGACTATAGACCTATTGACGTGGCTATGGTGGCAGACTATAGACCTATTGACGTGGCTATGGTGGCAGACTATAGACCTATTGACGTGGCTATGGTGGCAGACTATAGACCTATTGACGTGGCTACGGTGGTTTCAATGGCCTGATTCAAAGAGTCCCTATTGTAGTTACAGTGCACATTTCTTACGAAAGTTCCACCAGGAATTAGTTTTCGTGATATTAATTCAAAAAGCATTCAACATTACAATAAAACTACTGCAGAGGATTTTATCGTGGTTCATTTAAAATTTTTACAGTGTAGATTTTTCAATTGCTTTGCAGCTTTTGTCACTAGAGGAGAGGAGTTTGTCAGACGGTTTTTGTTGCACAGTGAAGTAGTTTTATTGTAACGAGTAGCATACGCGTGAATTTAAGAATTCAATTTTCTTTACCCAGTTTTTTAAGTTAACCTCTAATATCGGCTCTCCATTCTGTAATTGACGTTACTGTATCCACCTTGTCCCATTTCAGAAATTCATTCTCCAGAGCCAATTAACGTTCTATAAATTCCGCTTTAATTGCTTTACCTGTCCAAATCTCTAATTGGAATGTAGCCACGTAAGTTGGCCATGGAAAAACGTAATGATCTTTTTTGTCCTCAAACTTTCCTCTTTCAGATTGGGCTTTAATACCTTGAGAGTAAAAAAGTATATTAACGATGAAACTTTTTCACACTTCAGGTCTTCTCGGAAAGACTAATATAACAGGTAAAAATCTACAGAACATCGGACGTGTGTGGAATGGAATGATTTTAATTTGTGGTTAATTAGAATTTTGCAAGATACAACTGTAATAATACTACTTTAATCTGTTATGCTTTCTATGTAATGTTATCTGTAAGCATCAAAATATTATTTTTGAATTTCCAACTTATTGTTAAACAGTCGATTTAAATTTGGAAATGAGAGCCAAATATCAAAATGTTTTAGTGTCGTGAACTCAAACAAATTACGAGTTATAACTTAAGTACTTAACTTCAGATAGTTAACGAATTCTCTTGTCTGATGTTTACAGATAATTAATTAGATTGCCTGTTGTTACTATTGAACTTCGTGCTTTATCAAATTAATTATTGTGCTTGTTTCTGTGCTGTACTTGTATATTATGTTTATCAGATAGAAATGTTGTATTATAATCTTCATAATTATTATTGATTCGCAAATATTTATCCAGTTAAACGGAATGAGGAAGGAAATTATTTCGGATTCTGGAACTGGCGTGGTATCAGTATCATATTGGAGAGGAGGTGGAAAGGATGGCATCATATCTTCATGACAATAATGCGGATGTCTATGGGCATATGTAGTCATCTGTTTCTTTCCGGACCTGCACTTATGCTATGGAAGCGAAGATATGCCCAATACAGCTTCATAGGTTTGCTATGAGTGCTCGTCTGGCGTCGAGGGTCATCTGGCGCGACTGCTCCCTTCCTAGCTAGTTATACTTGTATTCTTATTATACATATTCGCCAATCGGCGTTGCGTTAACGTACAAGGAGATTATGGTGTAATACGATTAATTCTATCTGGAGTAGATATTAGAACTACCATCCGATTCGACATCACCGGACATTGAGAATCAGGACTTTTACGTATAATAATAAAATGTTATTAGTAGGTAAGATTACGTAGGACATGAAAACGTAGGTAATAAAATGCTTTCACTAGGGTAAGTAATGTTTTCGTGAATATATCAGATTAAAAGTTGAAATATACTTTATCACCTATTCTCATACTCACCGTACGTCGGTACGGTGAGTATGAGGTAGGTAAATGTGTAAATGTAATGATAATCGGTAAAACACATAAAAGAAAACGTGTCTTCCGAATGCAATCTGTATATTTAATGATAACCGGTCAAGCTTTTCAGTATTTTACGCCCTGTCATCATACTACCAAGTACACACTTTACGACCCTTCCTCATACCTACCGAGCACACACTGTAAATCAAATGATAATCGGTTATGACGTTTAATAATCTACGACCTATTCTTATACCTATTGAATACACATTGTAAATTTAATTATTATAATCTGTTACGACGTTTAATACTCTACGACCTATCCTCATACCTACTGGATACACACTGTTAATTTAATGATAATAATCGGTAATGGTATATAATACTTTACGACTTTGCCTTATACCTACCGAATACACACAGTAAATTTAATGACAATAATCGGTTATAACATTTAAGACTCCACGACCCATTCTCATATCTGCCGAATACACACAGTAAATTTAATGATGTAATAATCTGTCAGCCGCTTCGAAGGAGAATGAACCAAACACCAATACGAGATCTTTCTATAAAATACTAGTAGCCCGCCATGTTCGACCATGAACATTTTGTTACCTTATCAATTTGTATACTAAAGCCTTCCTCAGGTATCGTTCTATCAATGATTGAAAGACTGCATAAAAATCCATTAGGTACATTTTGAGAAGATCGATCATATGCAGACACATACAGCTTTTGGGGACTTTGTTATAATAACACATAAATAATGTAGCTACAACTTTTACTGTATTAGCAAAAAGTAGTATTTATTTAGCCGAGTTTGATATTTATTTTAAAGTTATTGTACAATTTTACACAAAACCTAGAGAACAATAAATTATATCCTTCGTCATATTGTTATTCATAACATAACTAGCGATCCCCTCGGCTTAACCCGTGTATAATAGGGGCCGGCTTGTTACTTTAAAAGATTGGACACTTAAAGCTTCCTCTGGAGTCGCCCTATCCATTGGTGAAAACTGCGCCAGAACCAGTCATTAAATTTGAGAAAATCAATCATATATAGGCAGACAGTTTTTAAGTACTTTCTATTTAGTATATATGTATAGACTATGTAAAGACATGAGTATATATAGTTTATGTAAAAAATTAATTCTACGTACAGAAAACTCTACCTATAATATTTATAGGGTCACTTATCGAGTAGAAATCTTCTACAGCCTTTAAATTAGAGTTAACTCGCGTAAACAAAAAAATCTTATAGTATATCAGTAGGGAATAAAGATGCGTCATGTATACGTGCAGTACAAAATATATAGACAGCGTCAGTTGTGCTCTTTAATTTGACTTCGTATCTAGGTATTATATTTCACTTCAAATACAATGTACGAAACACTGTTAATGTTATTTGAGGCCAAATAAAATATTTTTCGTATTTAATTTATGTTATCCCTTCTATTTAACATAGATAAAAAAAATTCGAAGCAAAATCCGCCACTTTCTAAAAAAAACCTGCAATGATAAAAAACGGTATTGACAATTTTTTGTAAGATAATGTATTACAAAATGTGTTGTAACGATGTTTTGCAAGAGTTGATAATGAAAAAATATTATTTTTGTACAAATCTAACAGAAAACAATATTTTCTATTGATGTGTGGGTAAGCTATAAATTGCACACTTATGTGTTAGCAAAAAGTATTTATTAATTTTTAAATATTCTATGACCCTTCAATTACTCCATAAAATAGTATGCAGTTGAACTTTTTTCGCAGTCAGAATGTATATATTCTAAAAGAACGCCAAAATGAGACTCACATTTTCCTTTTAATTAAGCCCTGTTTCGCTGTTTTTCTGCATGAGAGTGCTTGTATGAAATTAAAACATCACTAGACGCTACATGGCTTGTCATAATTTATAACTGTGTTGCCAGCTAGCGAATTTATCATTATAAAGTGCTGCTTTAATTCTTTATATAGTAATATTTATAAATATAATACAAAATATCTTACCTCTTACACTACTACACATTTAAACGAAATGATTCTCCATTTGCGTCTTTAATAAGAAATAGCAATTCGTGGGAACTGGCTTATGTAACTATTCAATTTGCTGATACATACGTTTTTTCGTGACCTGGTCTGGTCTTTTCCGAAGTGAATTACATTTCATAACACTCGCGCCAACTCAAATGTCGTAAGCTATTATAAATATGAACTAGATTCCACATGTCGCCGATAAACCGCGATAAATTTATTCCGCCATTGTTGTAGAATTTCTAGGTTCCCAATAGAAAGTATACATAGCTATTTTATTGTTTAAACATTCATCTTGGACAAACTTGGTTTCAAAATGTATCGTTTTGAGATTGGATTTCACAACCGAATCTTTAAAAATCCTTTTCCATACCATTGATAAATAGCAATAGTAACAAATTCTACGATACAGTATGGCAAGTCATTTAAAAGTACGTAGACAATGTTAGCTATTCTTCTAGTTCGGTTCGCAAGAAAAAAAATATAGTGTCAATGTTTTAAGCTATAAACCTTTTTTTAACTAATATTAATATACTTATTCGACTGACACCGTCTTGTTATAACAAAATATTTGAATAATATTCGGTTGTTTAAAAAATTTCAGCACCACATCGTTGTGTAGACACTATTTAAATACCATATGTTACATGTTTACGGTAATGAAATATGTGTGAAACTTTTTTTTACAATTCCAGGGTCGACAGCAGAGCAATTGGGTTCTGCGTACGCGACGCAGTTCGGTACGGCGTTCGCTGCGGCGCCTCTCGGCTCTGTGCTGGGTTCAGCTGCTGCGGCCGCGGCAGGAAAGCAAGTCGAAGGTATTAATGATTTTAATAAGCATAATAGAGCAATCGAGCTCTTGTTTTTTGGTCCGACCCCTATGGTTATCCGCACAGCCAGTCGCAGTGTCACTTCTACACTACCATCTTTGTGCTGGTTGATTCTCAAACTTTCGTGTGTCTAACACCCACGGCTAACGACTCTAAAATTTTAATTTGATACTTATTTATAATACTATACACCATTCAGATATATGAAACTTTATACACGAGTTATTTTTAGTGCCCAAACTCATAATTATTTTTTTTCGAATATAAAATGTTTGCCTATTTTTTTTTTCAGGGCCTGAAGGTGGCAATTTGTTTATATACCACCTGCCGCAGGAGTTCACTGACACGGACCTCGCGTCCACGTTCCTCCCCTTCGGTCACGTGATATCCGCTAAGGTGTTCATAGACAAACAAACGAACCTTTCAAAGTGCTTCGGTTTCGTTTCTTATGACAACGCCGCCTCTGCGCAAGCGGCCATACAAGCCATGAATGGTTTTCAAATAGGTACAAAGAGACTTAAAGTTCAATTGAAACGTTCTAGAGAGCTTTCGAGACCGTACTAGAATATTCCAAAATTCGTTTATAGTGAATTAAAAAAAACTATACGAGGGGTTATAAATTTTGGAACGTTTGTTGTGATGTATTCGGTGCACTTGAACTGAATAGTTCGTAAGGTTTATTCGAAAACGCGAGTCCACGTGCACAGTTGTTATTTAATAAGTATAAGGCTAAGGTTTGTGTCAAAGGATTTTTAACGTTTCCAAAGTATTCCCCAAATTTTTAATCATAGTTATGTTTTTTCTACTTTAAGTTATAGTCGCTTTTAGTTTAAGTTCAATGCGTTTATATGCAACTATTGATTTTAAACGCCAAAGATCCAGGAGAAAAATACTTTTTGAACTGTCATGGTACGATTAATATTAAGGCGACGTCAAATATCAAAGTATACCAAGAACACAAATGTATTAAGTTAAGATTACAATAGTACTTCTGTCAGCAAACACGTTACCAAAATATGTGGCCATTTCAATGATTACAGTCCTCATTGTAATGTAAATTAAAATTTACGATCTCAATGTGTCAGTCAACATTGTCAGTGTAATTGTTTTATTTTTGTCGTAAATTATTATGTACTTAATGTGTTATTTTTCTCTATATGAAGTCTTTATGGTGCACTTTACCAAATATAACAAACGAGTTCGATAGTGAGTACATAATTTGAATATACCTAAAGGTAAACGTTCAAACAGATGCTAACTTTCGTTTGTATATGGATGAAATGACGTACGTCTTGTAGTTGATACTTTAGTTTAAACATCGAACAGTGACCATAGTCAAAATCTTTTGTTAGATTTAAGTATTTAAATGTAGAATAAGTTTTTTTTTTCTAAGTACGACATACAATTCGTTTGTCTATGTTTAAACATGTCATGTGTCACATCTTTGTTATGTTTAAATTGTTGTTTTATTTAAGATATAATATTAGAGCTTCTTTCTGAGTATCTTTATTGCATTATAGGATATCAAATATTTACTTATAGTTATATTTAAGTATTACTTAATCTATTAATTAATTTTTCAAACTCTTGGATTAGGTATTACTATTGACAGGCATAGCTCAAGAGGGGTATTAATTAAATTTACTAAAATGGTTTCCATGCTAAAAATAGTTTTCGAATCTTTAATGTATTTTATGTACCTACACTTAGAATTCCGTTCATTGATTTTATCATTTTCTTATTAGCAAAGAACTGATATATGCAAAGATTAGTAAAATTTAGTTGTGTTTAATTTATTACAAATTTAATATATGGGGCTTCACAAATGCTTAGTTAATTTAATAGCCATTATAGCGATTTAAAGACAAGATCTTGACTGAATACGTTTACCTTAAGTAAAAATGAACTATATTATCATATGGACATAATGATATATTCAGTTATAGAAAATTGTCTTTGGCAAATATTTTAATGGGAACTTCGTGTATTTCGTTTGTAAATAAAAAAACAATATTTGTAGATGGGGATGTATTGTTAATTTTTTATATATTGAACTAGAACGGTCATTATGTGGTAGTTTAATTTTGTCTATGATTTGCTGTCGAGCAAATAGTGTTAAGTGGCAACTCACAACACTTATAATGCACATAAATTAAATCATGGCCGTTCTCGTTCCAACATATAAAACAAATCCTAGACACGATCAATCTAAGCAGTCTGTTTTATATGTGTGATCTAGATAAATAAAAAAGTAAAAGTAAGATATTTTTACCTACTATCTTATTTTTGTGTGATTTGAATGAGACCTCGTTGTTGTAATTATTATTGTATAATTTGATGACGTAACTAATTGAATATAGAGCCACGAGACGTTCGTAGGTATATGAAACATGAAAACACTTTTCACCAAATAACGTCTTTAAATTTTTGCTATTGGATGTATGCGATTAAGCTTTTGCGTAGAAACAGTAACAAATAGTTTGTACACCGATCGCGTCACGAGATTTACGTACATGAATGACAAATATTTTTATATGGACAAAATCGTATAGCCAATAATCCTTATACTTACAATAATCCTGGTACTTCTGTCGCCTTTTATGTTTTTTCATTGTTAAAACAGTATACTTACCCAAAGCTGCAATATTAGAGGCTTATTTAAAAACCTACTTCAAATGTTTTTATTCAATTCAAAAAGAATCACCATTACTAGAATTTCGATGAACAAGTGATAATGTGATTCCAGAAATATAAAATAAAAACCATAGAGCAAACACATGAACGGGATAATACTTGATGATTTGTATTTTATATTGTCAGTGATGACAATTATAGATAACTTTGGTCATTTGAATTTTATAGTTGAAGAAATAAACCACTTACATAACAGATATGTTATTTAAATTAGTTTTAATTCGGCTTGTTAGAATTCTAGCTACACGGATAACAAACGAATTTTACACTTATTACACAATGCATTCCCGCATAAAAACCAACTTCACGTACCTGTATGGTTCTTGCACGGAAAATACCTTCTAGATTGTCGACGGCACCTTAAAATTACAAACCAAGACAAAATTTACAATTTGCATGATTTAATGGGCCATACTTACTTGAAATTAATTGTTATAGTATAGTCTCATAGGCATTGCGGATTACAAAACCTTGTCGAACACATTGTCACTTAAAATGTTCCTTGAAAACCTTGATAAAATGCGTACTGAGTCACGATTCCTACTTATACTTTATCCCTATGTTGAGTCATAATCATTTATAATTTTTGTCAAGTGCAATTTTGTCACCTATTTTTTGTCAAGTGAGAGTCATTTAAGCTCAAATATCGGTGTAACTCTAGTGACCCAATTTCTTGGTATAACTCCAAATTGAACCAAGGGCAAAATTTAAATTTACCACAAATCGAGGCACCGTATTCAGTAGATATAAAATTGATATAACATTGAATTAAAGATAAAGGAACTGTTTTATACAACACTCGTTTTGTTGATATAAATGTAAATAAATGTCAAGTTAAATATCTTTTTTATTTAATAAATCCCACATTATTTTTAATATTTTATTTAGGTATGTAGGTACTATGTACGTGTCTATTTATTGTCTACTTAGCTTAAGGAGACGATTTCGCCATAACGCAGATGATATGCGTATTTTTAATGTAATTACAGATTCATACTCCGACAATATCGCTGCATCTATATGCAACGGATCAACGCTGTTATTGCGCAGAACCGTGTGTCTAAGGTATTTGTAGGTAGAAGTCACCTGAAAAGGTTATGAAGCGTATGTATTCAATTGCTTTCGTAGTCATATTGAGCACAAAATTATTGAAGCGAACCGTTCTCCCCGTAATGATCTACATTCTACGGCTTCGTGACGTGGCCTCGTAACATGTGACTGAAAGGCTATGAGAGTTTTCACCGGCAGCAATAAAACCGGAGCAAATAAAAAGTGCTCGTAAAATTTTTGAATTTCTGTTAACAGTCCGGATTCAGCGAGTAGACGGTGTTACAACCCGGGGCTCGGAGAGCATTTCAAGCGGTCAGTTCTGCGTCAGAATTCTCTCCGGTCGTGCCGGAACTGCCGTCCCATATGTCTAATGTCCCCGGATGCATTAAGGGTTACTTTTGCGCTTAGCTCTTTCAGGACTTTACAATTTTGTTCTTTCAACTTTGTAAGAAATTGATAATGGAGCTTCTGAAATATAACGAGAGAGTATTGGAACATTCGAAGTATGGTCGAAACGTCGCGGCGATTTGCGGATATATTCTCAGTACAAAATAGCGCCGCGTCGTTGCAAACATTTCACTGATATAATATAAATAAATAATATCATAAAAAAATATAAATAAATAATTTATTATTTATTTATATTTTTTTATGATATTATTTAAAATTTAGGACTGGTCCGCAAGTTTCCGGTAGCACGACGGGCTATTGAACGTGCTACGTTGGGTGTTTCTTTGTCCGATAGAATTCGTATCGAAGTTATAAGACAGAAAATTAAAGTATCCGATATCACGCGACGGATGAGCTCGCTGAAGTGTCAATGGGCTGGTCTCACACACAGAATAACACATGGCAGATGGGCCAATAAAATAAGGTTCTGGAGTGGAGACCGCTTTTAGGAAAACGAATTGTTGGTCGATCTTTCACCACGTGGGAAGATGTTCTCGTGCAGTAGCCGGTCCGGGACGTATGTGAGTAGCAGGAGATCGGTCGTGAAGAAGTGCCCTGCGCCACGTATATTCTCAAACTTTGTTCACCTAACTATATAAATGTTAGACAACGTCAACACAGTACTTTTAAAACTGGTTACATATACAATGAACGGGAATACTAGGTAGATTTAAAAGTACTCGGCCTAACACAGATTCATTCAATTCTAAAAATGTGATCTACCCACATTATTTAGTTCAGTTTAGACTTGTTAATTGTGTGAAGTTCGAAACGTGTGCGATAATTAATTGTGATTTTATATTTTTTTTTCACAAAGCAACCGGACATAGTTTCTGCAAATATAGCAAATCAAGCAGTGTGCCGTCATTGAGTACCTCCACAAGAAGGGGCTACACCGAAAATAATCCATGATGATATGGTCAGTACTTTTGGAGATTCTGCTTTCTTATTCATCCGTCTAAAAATGGATTGCAGAAGACAAGCGTGGTAGAGAGTATGAAAGATGAACGCTGCTCTGGAAGGCCTCAGACGTCCACTACTGACAAAAGTGTTAAAAAAAGTACTTGATTTAATTATGGGAGACCGAATATTAAAAGTTATAGAGGAGGTCGAGATCATAGACGTCTCTTATGAAGGAACTCAAAACATCAAAGTTAACGAATTGGGTTTCCACAAGTTATCTGCGAGGTGGGTTCCGCGACTGCTTTCAGTTGAATGAAAAAGGACGCGATTGACTTTTCACGCCACGCCAGAAACAAAACAACAATCGCAATAGTGAGGAAGAACTGGTCCACCACCGCTAGGAAGGCTAAGGCGATTTTGTAGGCAAATGATTTCAGTGTGCAGGGACTTGAAGGGTGTGATTATGATTGAGTATCTTGAAAGTAAAATCTGATTACTACTGTCTTACTACGTCGTTTACGAGAGGAAAAAAAGAAAAAACGTCCAGGATTCCTGAAAGCTCAGAAGTCCTGTCTCATCAAAATAACGCCCGTGTTCACACCGGTCTGTGCAATCGATGACTGAAACCCATAATTATGAGTTTGAACTGTTACCGCATCCGCCTTATTCTCTAAGGAAGATTTTTTTTTCAACGGTCCAAAAGCTTTAAATAGTAGCTGGTAAAAGTGCATCGAACTTGATGGTGATTATGTAGAATAATAAAAATATAACTGATTTAACATGTGTCTATTTTCTTGCATAGCCGAATACTTTTCATTCCACCGTCGTACATAACATAGGAAGGAACTAGGAACGTGTCCTTTCATTCTACTACAAAGGTCCTATAAGTCAAACACAAACACCGCATAAAAGACATTTAATAATCTTCTAATCAAAACCAAATTTATTTACATCCGGCTCCCTGATTTCGTCTACACTCTCGTTTTTATCTTCTACCTGCTGTGCCGCTTCCTCCAAGGGTTTGGGCGTTCTCACCAGACCATATTCATCTACGTGCGGCAGTATGTCGCATATGAGCGGGGACTCGACACCCAGGATGTAATGGCAGGTCCTCGGTTCCAGCAGGTATAGGGAGACCTGTGAAGCGCTGGAGGAGTTCTTGACGCATTTCAGTTTCACTTCCGTCTGGCGCGGCCTGTCCGTTTTGTCGCAAATATCACCGTCGGAGTAGAAGTGTGATATCGATGTGCGTTTCTCTGAAAGGTGATAATATTTTAATGTGAAATCACTTGGGCAACTGTAAGAGGTGTAGTGCTGCATTGCAGCCTAATCGACAGCAGCGGCAGGGTCTTCTTCGCATGCCGGGAAGTCTTGCGAGGACCGCGGGCATCGGCGCGAACGTCATGACCTGGGTCGGATCGCTAGAGGATAGCCATCCGCACTGTGATGGGGGCACTTCAGGTAAATGTAGAGGTCTGAAGATCGGGCAAGAATAGGAGACCTCCACTCCTGGTCATCTTCACAGTAATGTGTGAGGGTTACGGCCATCAAGGCGGACCTCGTAACCCGGGTAGGGTTGCGAGGGGACAACTATACCCTCGGTAACGATAGTTGTGACT
>JAFELO010000763.1:420538-432430 GCA_017140195.1 Eumaeus atala
GTTGAGAGTCGAGCTGCAATAAACCAATAATAATAATAAAAGACTTTATTCAGATATTGTTATAAGTTATAGTAATACAGTAATCATCTGTGTGCCTTACTCAAAAGGATCCTCCCCCCTCCCCCGTCTACGCCACTGTTCTCTGTCTAATGCCACTCTAGTCCAAGTCCTGCGAGCCATTTCCAATATTTCATCATCCCAACATTTAAACTGCCTGCCTCTATTTCTTTTGCATCCCTTGGTACCCAGTTGTGGTGACATCAGCTAATTTTGTTTTTTTCTCGGATATTTATTGGTTGCCTTATTTAATCCTTTCTTATTGATCATGCCTCTTTCCATGGCTCGCTGGTTTACCTTTAAACTGTTGCTTTGTGATTTAATAAGTGCCCAACAATTTGACATCTGTAAGTGAAGATTGAAAGGATGCAGGTATTCATGATTTTTGTCTTTGCAAACAGATATACACATCTGTTTTTCATAATTGATTTAATTGACCAGGTACCTTTCCCAGTGCTTACCACTCTTCTATCCATTTCTTTGTTTGTTTAATCCTGGTGAGATATAAATTGACCTAAATATATGTAATAAGTTACATAATCTATAATAATATTGTTTATGGTTAAGGGTTTGGCATTACTCCCATTGGTCATGGCCTTTGTTTGGGTAATCAAGCTCCGTAAGCATTTTCTGTAGTTCCTCTGCAGTGTTGGCAAATCTTAAGTGGCTTAGATACGTGCCGTCGATATTAACGCTCACGTGTGTGCCGTCCAGCTTCCTAAAAACCTCTTCCAGTACTGTTGTGAAAAAGCTTTGGTGCCAAAGGGTCTCCCTGTCCCACCCCTCTTTTGATATATGATACTTCTCTCCAGCATTATTTTTGCAATGTTATTTGTGAAGATGTTTTCTATAATCCTTATATGTTCAGGATCTACACTTTGGCTTTTCAATGCTTCCCATATTTTTGGCTGAACCGGCGAGTCAAATGGTTTACAATAGTGTACAAAGCAGCAGTAATAAGGGATGTTGTATTCTTTGCATTTTTCGAATACATGTCTAACCGTGTCAATGTGGTCTACTGTAGAGTAGTTGCCTCTAAACCACGCTTGCTCTCTAGGATGGTTTTCATATAATGTTTTAGTAATGCGATTTAACTATTTTTGCAACGGTTTTGTACATATTGGACATTCGGTTTATGAGTCTGTAATTGTCTATATCATTCTTGTGTCGAAGAATTATTGAAGATGTTGTCCATTCTTTTGACATTCATTCAGCTTTTAGGATCATATTACAAACTTCTGTCAGGAAGGGTATTATATATTCTTTTGTTTCTTTTGATGTTTCATTTAGACTGTTGTTGGACCCATTGCTCTATCTATTTTCTGTGAGCTGATTGCTTTATCTACTTCACGTCTCATTATATAAGTTACTTCGTTAGTTCTGGTAGTTTTATGCCCCCATCTTTTGACTGTTTTGAGTACAGGTCTCAATAGTACTCAATAGTAAGAACCAACTTATTTATTTATAACGTTTTGCTTATTTGTTTTCTTGGCTCTGTTGTTTTTGGGAGTAATTTGAGTCAATACTGCTCTTTCGTTCATTAGTCGTTTAGGATCTTCTGATATTTCTGCAAGAGTGCAGTTGTTATAATATTAGTCAGTTTGCTATAGGACTCTAGTACACTTTGTTCGGACAGTTGTTTCTTTACTTTGTTTATTTCTTCTTCTAATGGGCTTTTATTGTCTGTTGATTGCTGATACATGAATTTCCTTGTAGGCTTTAGTGGAATTGTTGTCAAGTGAGTTCTGACCATACGGTGATTAGTGTTCAATTTCATTCTCTTGATTGTGCTGCAGTCTTCAAATGAGTTACTACGATTGGTAAGGATATAATCAATTTCGTTTCTATATCGCCCATCTGGTGAGACCCAGGTTCAACGACTTTTTAAATTTTGTGTTTAGTATCACTAGTTGATGTTCAAAAGCTAAGTCTACAAGTTTCTGATCATTAACTGTATCCATTATATTTTCTTCCCTGTACAGTTGGATCCATAATTTTTCTCTTCCCTATTGGAACATTAAAGTAGCCCATTAGATTAAGATTTTTTTAAATTTTGATCTGTTAATGTATTGTTTAGTTTATCGTAGATGTCCTCAATGGCCATTTCTGAAGACTGTTCTGTGGAGTATTAGGGTCAATTCATACTAGCGCAGAGTCGAAGCGCATCGAAGCGTCAATCTGAAACTTAATATAGCAAATTCACCCTTACTTCCACAATGTAATGCACATATTTCTTCCAAGGAAAAAAAAGACGCGCGAATTCACGCGCATTGGAGGGAATTCGCGCGCCTGCGCGCGAGTAACTCTGAATTTGTGTGCGTGCATTCGCGCGAAGCCAAGCGGCTATTAGGCGAACTACGCGCCGTCTGGTCAGTCGGCAATCGGAATCGGACGGAAACTGTCTTGTGTCGAAGTGAAACACAATGGAAAACGACGAGAAATTAATTTATTTGGTCCAAAAATTCAACTGGCAACTGGTGTCCATCACTAATGCCACGAAAAAGCGCGCATTCTCGCGCTAATTCACGCGAATACGCGCGCATTCGTGCGACTTCGCTTTGATTGTGAGGAATTTGACGCTTCGATGCGCTTCGACTCTGCGCTAGTATGAATTGACCCTTATATTTGCACTATCGTCCACTCGTTTTTGTTAGGACGTAGTAATATTTTCGGAGCTGCTATCCGTTCGGCTACACACTACAGTTCGATAGTATATTTTTTCATGTGCTTGTGGATTATGAAACCAAGTCCATATTGACACGTCGTCCCTCCTTTAGAATACAGGTTAAAATCATTGTAATCTTCTACCATATCACCCTTCTCTGATTACTAATATGATTATTTTCTTCCTCTTCATGGGGTATGTTCATGTAAAATTATATTTCATACGGTGCACAAGTAAAGCGGTTACGTTGATTCCTATTCTTACTTTTTATTTATTTATTCTTTATGTACATACATATAATTTGTTAAATCTAACTTAAAATCTAGGAATAGTAATAGTAGTACATGGGTGTGCTTATTTATATATAGATAGAGAGAGGGAGAGAGATACTATTTGAGATGTCTTCCAGCAAAACCATTTAAAGTTTATTTGAGAGAATTGGAGGCGGATATCGAAGGTAAGTACATAAAAGAAGCTTAGAAATAAAAGAAAGCATCAAACAAAAAGAACAGTACACAGTAATGTTTTTATAATTATACACATACACCTGTATTTTTCATAGCCCATATATACAATATACTTACTTATATTAAATATGCATAACAAACCTAAATAACATACATAACATAATAAACCGATATAAATAAATTATTCATAAAATATACAAATAAGGACTTAGCTATAACGACGTTAGGTGTTAGCACAGTAAACGACTTTCCGTAAAATGTAGTAGAAAAGGAAGGCACGCAGTTCTTTCTTACTGTGCATGTTCTTATTGGTCTGTCGCGGAGGAGTAGGAGTATGAAGAAATCTTAGATAAGGGAGATAGGGAAGATATTTTAAGGATCTTAAATAAAATAGTAAGCATTTGTAGGTTCCGACGTAGGCGGATTGGAAACCATTTGAGTTTGCTGCGGAATTCACAAACACGATCATATTTATGCAGTCCGATATATATATATATATATATATATCGTATGCACAAATTCTCAAGTCGCTCTAGCTTATTCAATGGCTTTTCCGTTACGTCTAAATAACAGGAATCCGCATAGTCGAGAAGAGGAAGCAAAAGGGAGCGCGTAAGTAAGATTTTACCATCTAGCGGTAGAAAATTTAGTAAGCTCTTTAGTGAGTGCAAAGAGTAGTGCACCTGTTTACTAATTTCTCTAATGTGAACGGACCAAGACAGATCACAGTCAATAAACAGACCTAAGTTCCTTGCACTGTCACAAAACGTATAACATAATGCTACTGTATAAAATTGCGTTAAGAGAATCAGTAACATTTCTACTGCGCAATTGTCTACTACCAGTAAGCAATGCTTGTGATTTTTTTGGGTTGACAAGGAGACCATATGTGTCAACCAATATTTTCTTTTGTTGACGCGGGGAAACGCATTTACGCGCCTTCACTGGTCCTGGGTGGAATCCAGTTTTGTGTGGGGCTCACGGCACATTATATAGTGCCGAATACCCACAAAAACCACCATGAGTGCCACCAGTGCCGCCTTTGATAAGGTGCCCCGGAACAACAAATCATAAGGGCACCTCGACGGCAAGTCAGCCCCCGAAGGGACCGACTCCACCTCCACAGATGGGGTTTACCCGCACCACAGGACAACCCCACCGACTTTGGGACGGTGCAATGGGGTGAAGTTCCCATCCTCGCCCCGTGCGCAAATGCGCCGCCACTTCTTGCTCTTTTGGCCCTCTTCTTATAAGGGGGGTACAAAGAGCGGCACCTCCTCCTGCTCTCTAGTCCCCTCTTCTTATAGAAGGGGTACTAAGAGCCGCCACCTCCTCGGTTCAATTGGCTTCGCCCAAGGTGTCTCGGATAACCCCAGTCTACTGAGCCCCACCGCCACAAGGCTTGAACCATGGTGGGCATATGTGTCAACCCATTGCTTTAATCTCTGCTATCACAGCTCACGTCATTAATAGCCCCAGGAATATCAGTAATGGTAGTGTGTTTATAAAGTTGCAGGTCGTCTGCGTACAAATGATAGGCAGAATATATTTTTGGTGATCTGTTTAATAGAAACCGCGAGATGTAAGGGTGATAGAAGACACCCCCCCCCCCCCCACTAAGGTACCCCAGTAGTAAGGTCACACCAATCGGAACAACGCTCCGGAGTGAATATACGTTGTTTACGGCCTCCAATACAAATCAAACCAAGCACTAGCTTATTGTGATATGCCTATAGTTTAGAGAATCTACAACGCAATCTACAGAGCCAAAAGACATTGCTGAAGTCCAGTAGTACAAGGATTGTGAGCATCCTTTTGTCCATAGCTGATCGCATATCATCCGTCACTATAAGAAGGGCGGTAGTAGTACTATAAAATAGACGAAATCCTGACTAATAAGGACTAAGAAGGTTGTTGTTATGTAAAAATAAGGAAAGTTGCTTAGATAACGCATTTTCTAGAATTTTAGAGCGAATTGGCAATATAGGAATAGGTCGGAAATCAGAAGGAGAAAAAGTGTTAGAATTCTTAGGGAGAGGATTGACATGAGCTTTCTTTCACTCAGACGGGAACGTACTAAAAGAAAGAGAAAAGTTTAAAATATGTGTAATTACAGGAGGCAGCAAATCAGCTACTGGTAATGACATATCCCTGCTCGGACCTTCACAACCAAATGCTTTAGAAGCTATGGACAAAAGGCTAGTATAAACTTGATTTTCAGTTATGGTGGTTAAATCAAAGGGTTCACAGGGTGGAGGGTTACACAAAGACAGCATATGTAAACTGGTAAATTTATTGTTGTGGGACAGTATAAGCGGTGGTGTAACAAATTTTTTTTTTAAGAGAGTCCACGTCTGAAAAATTAGGAGCAGAGTTAGATGATATATCAACAACCAACGTACTAAGAAATTTCCATGTTTAAGCCGGAGGAAAATTTTGAATAGAAGCGAAAATAAAATTATATTATAAAATTGGCTATTACATAGATTACGCAGTTTTTTGTAGTTTTCAATATTTTGTGCAGAAGGAAAACACTTAGTTTTATTTTTAGCTCTATCCCGCAAAATCATTAAATTCTTAATTTCGGTAGTTAAGCAAGGTGCGGACAGACGCTTTATACGAATTGGGTTTGTGGGAGCGTGTTTATTGTGAATATTAGTCAGGTTTAGGTAGTAGTAGATTAAGGTATTAAATATGTCAACTTTGGTGTCAATAGTAGAAGCATCTAAATGTAGTACAAATGCAGGAGATCGTGGTAAAAAAGAGAGCAGTGAGTCGACCATGAGCGATAACTTAATTATTACTGTTTGTTTTTTTAAGAACAAAAGCATGAAGTGTTGTCTTATTTTGTAAAAAATACTACTCGGGTAGGCGTTCGTATGCTTGTAGTGCAACACATTTCATTTATTTTCATTTAATACGGGATTTGTTAGAATTGGTCTAGAAACATCTCCAAAACTCGATGCAGGCTGGCTTCTCCAAAATATATATATGTATATATATCATAATCACTTTTAACCCTTATCGGTCCACTTCTGGACATAGGCCTCTCTTAATGAATGCCAAGACGACCGATCTTCTGCTACTCGCATCCATCCAGTACTTTGCCTTATGAATACGTTACGAATTCTGTCGGACAGAGAAACACCCAACATAGCACGTTCAATAGCCCGTTGAGCTACCGCAAACTTGCGGACCAGCACCAAATTAAGAGGCCATGATTCGGCCCCGTAGGTCGTCACGGGGAGAACCCATTGGTTGAAGACTTTTGACTTCAAGCTCTGCGGTATAGGCGACGTGGAATGTGACGAAGCTTACGGAATACTACCCAACCCAACTGAATTCTTCTATCGGTTTCCTTCTCGAATTTACGTAAATGCAATAGTTGCCCGAAGTAGACGTATTCCTCTACGACTTCGATAATAGCACCATTGACGTTGACTGGCCTAGGGAGAACGTGTTCATTGAACATGACCTTTGTATTGTTAAGTTCATCGTAAGATTAATTTAGGCTGTACAACACTTCCTGCAGGCTCTCGATTCGGCCAACACAACGATATCGTCGCCGAAACGAAGAAGTGAGAGGTACTCGCCGTTAACATGTATTCCGCATTCTGCCCAGTTTAGTCTTAAAGATGTCCTCCAAAGCATTAGGGAACAGTTTCGGGAAAATAACATACCCCTGTCGCACTCCTCGGTGTAATTGGATTGGCCTTGTTTGACCTCCCGGAATTGGGACGGACATAAAAGCAGCGTCATAAAATGCTCTCAGTACTTCATCGTATCGCTAATCGACCTGACACCACTGTAAAGCTTCCAAAACGGCTCAGAGACAAAAGCTTATTCATAGTCCACAAAGACGAGGAACAACGGCTGGTTGTACTCGTGTGTATTTTGTACAGCTTGCCTTAAGATAAAAATATGATTCATGGTGCTAAATCCTCTGCGAAACCCACCGTGTCTCTGGTGGCTGGAATTCGTCAAGCTTTGTGGTGAGATGGTTCGTCTAGACTCTTGAGATCGACTTGTAAATATGGCCAAGAAGTGAAATCGGTATGTAATTTTAAAGAAGTGATTTGTCACCCTTCTTAAATAATAAAACAACGTCACTTCCAAGCCAAGCCTTGAGAGGTAGCCCCGCTCAAGGACAAAATCAAAAACCTTTTTTAGTTCCCTTAACACAGGTTCGCCTTCTGCTCTAAGAACCTCGATTGTAATTCCGTCCTTCCCGGAGATTTACCCCCTTTAAGCTACGCCAGAGCCAGACCAGTCTCACTCAAGCTGACGTTCAACAGATCGCCTTACGAATGTCGTGTGGGACTTGCACGCGGATCATTGTTTAGGATATCGGGAAGAGGAGCATGCGGCGTATACAACTTGCTATAGAAAGCTTCGATATCAGAGAAGAACCTATGTTAGAAGACACGGTAATATCAGAATCAGTCCTAACCTATGTCAGATGACTTCTCCCAAGCTTCTCCATAAAACCTTCGACCCTCTGTTCTGCTCAATCACTTCGGTAACCCGTTGCCTATATGAGCCGCGAAGGTCTCTGCGTATTAGTTAGTGCATTCACTTTGAAAGTAGCTCGACATTGGTAGACGTAACGTCTTCGTGTGCTCTACGTTCCCTCATAAGTCCGAGCGTCTCATCTGCGAGTTTAGCATTCCTGCTCGTATACTTACTCCTACAATATCTTTCACCCACGTCCCGCATGCAATTAATCACTCAAGGCCTCGTCAACTTCCATTATAGTTTCCGACATATCTAGATATGTCGGAAACGGCATCAAACCGGTTTTTTAATTCCAGTTAGAATTTTTCAGAAACTACGACGGTTCGTCGGAAGATCAGAGTGTCGACTGTAGTAACCGAGTAGTAATTACACGCTCGCGTCGAAGGCCTATATTCAAAAAGGCTCTAACCAATCGGTGATCACTTCCGTTTTTAAACCGGTTGATCACGGAGACATCCCTAAATACAAGCTTTCGGTCCGTCATAAAAAAGTCAATCTCGATACTTGTCACATAATGGAGCCTCCACCATGTCCACTTCCTATGGGGCTTCTTCTCAAAATAGGAGTCCATTAAAAGAGGCCCTCTCTCTCGAGGAAATTTACCAGCATTTGAACCCTGCGATTCCGACTTCCGACTCCATGTGCTCCCAGACTCTATTCGACACCATTTCGTATTCCCACTTTGGTATTAAAGTCCCCCATAATAACATTAAAGTGGGCCTTATAGGTGTTATGTAAGGCTTTATAAGTTGTCATCGAAATGTGCCGAGGTTGGTGTGTATACCTGTATCACTTTACGGCTACAGCTCTTAGTGAGTTTAAGTATACGATACGCCACCTGACACACTAGAGATTTCGACGCTGTTGCCTAGGAGGGACTTATTCACGAGAATGCCCCTTGTGATAGATTGTCGCCTTCACTGAAGTAGAATAGGTGTTCCGATGGCAGAGTTATGGTGCCCTCATCTCGTCTTCGGACTACACATAACCCCAGAACGTGCGATCGGATTTTTCCCAGTTCCACCTCCAGCTCAACCAAGCGGTTATCTAGTCTGAGCGTTCGTCCGTTATACTTAGCCAAGTGAAATCGGTGGTAGCGATCGGTAGCCCGGAGATTCTTAGCACCCCTTGTTCCACCGCTACCCTGGCCAGTACTAGCGGAACTAACGGGAACTAGGGGCCGAATTCTGCTACAGTCATCCATAATCCAGGTAAATGCTCATAATTTCCACTCTGAGCAGGCGGATTTTCAATCGCACATTAGGTTTCGGCCTGTCGCCGATCTGATTGATGGTACCGCCATCTTTGCGCGCCAGTGTTGTTTGGTGCTCCCGTCTGTTTCACTGTCAGTATGAAACAGACGGGACATCAAACGACCAGCTCGCTGAAGTCTCTTTGTTGTTAAGAGACTGTTGTCTTTTGACGACTCTTACGTCACCCTGGGCTTGCATTGAGGGTGAGGGTATTCTTAGGCCGCCCCCTCACAGCCCGTATATATCGTATACGATTAAATATTCCATTTTCAGCGAGAAAATCATGTCCCATAAAGAGGCCAGAGAATAGCGCGCGCGATAAAAATCTACGCGCAACTTATGCTGCCTTGGGCCAGGATGGGAACCTCGAATGCATTGCAGCGAGGTGGGAAGGGTCTGTTTTCAGTTGTCAGATCAACCGTCCTCTTAGGAGGGACTGTCCAGTCGTCGAAGTGCCCTATCCCGGCCAGATTCGGGGCACTTCGGCATCGGCAGCCGATGGGTTTTAGTAGGTATTCAGTTGATCCGTGAGCCCAAGACGCATTTGCCCATTTTTTATTTGCAATGCCGCTCGATACCAATTCGCGCTTTGAACTCAATATGACAGAGAAATACCAAGATACCTACCTGCCAAACGATTTCAAAACATAAAAGGCATATAAAATACAGTTTTAAGAAATAATAATTTCAATTAAATTTAATTCCATCGATGATTTTATAGTTATAGAATATAAAACGTTTTTACCTACTTTCAATATTTAATTCAGAAAATGTCCATAGTGTACAACATTGTTAACTAACTCTTGAGACTAGACTCCTCGACCTACAATAGCTAAATTAGGGCCATTCCTGAATTAACTGTTTTACATAACTGGGTAGGAACAATTTTATTGACAATGTAACTCCCGCTACCGCTGAAAATAATGTAATCGTTCTGAAAATAGCTCATGTCATTGTAACTCACCGTGCTGGCAAGCTAGGCCAGTAGTCGCAGTGTTTCGTAACGGACATCGCGTGTCATGCGCCATGCGTCTCCTCTACGTTTATTTAATCACACTTTTTACAATCATCAACAATGCAAATAGTGCAAAAATACTTGGACTATTTCCGCACACAGGAAGAAGTCATCAGATGGTGTTCGAACCACTGTTGCGTACGTTGGCAGAACGTGGACATCAAGTTACAATCGTCTCGTTTTTTCCATTGAAAGATCCCCCAGCGAATTACACAGATGTGAGCCTCCGAGGTATCGCTGACATAGGAATTGAAACAGTGGACCTGGCTTGGTTCGAAAGTCAAGACACATGGTTGAAGTTACCGGGATTAGGAAAAATATTGAAGTCATTGCTTGAATTTCATCCGTTGGCCGACATGGCGATCGACATTTGCAGCAAGGCAGTAGATTGGCCGCCATTAATCAATACGCTAAAGAAAGACTACGACGTTGTGCTGTTGGAGAGCTTTAATAGTGACTGTATGATTGGCTTACTTCATGTATACAACATCAAAGCGCCTGTTGTTTCATTGTTATCGAGTTCTCTGATGCCTTGGTCTGCGGAACGCATGAGCACAATGGACAATCCGTCGTTTATTCCCTATCTGAGTAGATCGTTTACATCGCCTATGACATTTTGGGAGAGAATGGAGAATACCATTTTAAGTGTTTACTATAAATATTGGTTTCAATACATGGTTCAGATTAGAGAGCAAGATATCATCGAAAAACGATATGGTAAAATACCGCAGCTAGATCAACTTGCAAAGAATATTTCACTTATGTTAGTGAATACTCATTATTCTCTGAACGGTCGAAAACTGTCGCCACCAGGAATTGTTGAAGTGGGCGGTATGCACTTGGATCCTGCAAAAAAAATTATTCCAGAGGTAAGCTACAATTATGTTACATATTAGTTTTTGTAGTGAGTGTAACATTTATTATGCGATAACGTTAATCTAACCCTACTTTACAGAACACAATATAGTTAATGAAGTAATTCATTACCATGCTTGCAAAGTACAGTACTTACTTATCTGCATAGGATCAAGAAAATAATATAGTTATCTACATAAAGCTCTTAAAACTGTTTGAATACAGTTTCAACTTACCTACACCTAACACATTATTACACTAGCAGTTCGCCCCGGCTTCGCGCGGATATTTCACGATATGGCAAGAATGAAATGATTTACAAAAAAATGAAAATTTTAAATTCATGTTAATGTCGATTCAATGTCATCGTAATGACAACAAATTAAATGTGGGACAGAACAACGTCTGTCGGGACAGTTAAGTTGTCAATAATTTCTGCAGCAAAATAAGGATATACTTTGATATTTTTTCACAAATTTCGTTACATTATCGAACTTTCATAATGATTGAAACGTATTAGAGAAACTTATATATACTATGTGCGTCACATAAAATGTAGCGTTCTATGGTAAAAGCATTTTTGTAATCGGTCCAGTAATTCAATGCATACAAACATAGAAACAATCAAATGTTTCCTCTTTATAATATTAATGTAGATAACAAATTGTAAAGTGTGTCCAAAATATGACACCCAGGCAGTAAGGCGAACTAAACTCAATAGACTCTTCCTCAAAGTAGGCTAGAGTTTGAGCTACGGCGACCATCTTTATAGAGACTAACCAACAGCGCAGTTCATTTTATCAATTACAAGTGTTTGCGCCAGACACAAGTTTCCCTATTTCGGTAGTCTGACACAACTGGAGAGAAATCAGGTGCTGGGCTGGAACCATTTAACGTACAGCTACTACTTCCTAGACACGGGAATGTAGCACAGCCAACTATCTGAACTATCAAAACTGGAAAAAGAAATAATTTCTAACAACACTTTTGGTCAATTAAATAAAATTAAGATATTTACCACTAGAGCACGAGGAGCGGCAGTTGAACTAAACTTAACAACATACA
>JAFELO010000763.1:446845-475261 GCA_017140195.1 Eumaeus atala
ATATATAATTACAAGAATAGTTCCAGAAGATTCGTCAGAACTAGGCGACATATTTCAAGATAATACTATGACTAGGCATTTCTATTAAAACAAATAAAAGGGTAAACTTAAAGTACTGGACGGTAGACTACACTAAACTATTATTGTTCACGTAAGTGATTACAACTCATTTGTAGACCATAATATGCTTTGGATGATATATTCCATATTAGGTATCATATTGTTAATAATTCTAGGTGTTAACATTATAAATGAGAATATTTGTTGTTCTTTAACGCTAAAAACAATTGAACGGATTTAGATGTTTTTCTGCGGGAAAAGGAGGGAGGTCTGTCCCCTTATCGTCTCCCTACCCTAGAAGACATAAAAGTTTTAGCTAGTCCGATGAAAAGTAGGGGCGGGTGCAGTAGCGTCGCCAACCAGTAGTAGGTATCTCAGAAAAAAAAATTGACTGTTTTTTGATGTTTAAAAAAATTGTTTACATTTATATCTTACAAGTTAGTATGTTATTTCATCCAAATAAATGGGAATTGGCATAGATTTTATACGGGTGAAGCTGATTATGATATTCAGAATTTTTAAATGGTTCGATAATTGGTAAACTTAGCAGTGCGAATGATCATGATAATTATAAACAGGGAGCTCATAAACATCCACAAACATGCCTCCCCATTGAATGGGCCACCAGTGCCTCAAGAAACAATTTGCTACGATAAATTCTAAGGCAAGAGCTTTTACGAATCAACCGTTGTGCGGACACCGAACCGAAATCCTCGACTGGTGACCACGTAGAGGATGATAATTCAAAATCTGAAGAGTTCCTACGAGATAAATATGTTATTGTTTACGTAATATGCCTCTGGTATTTATTTTCAAGCACTCATAAATAACGATAATAGCCAATAACATCTATGTACCTTATAAATAAGTAACTTAGTGTTTGTTAGTATTTTATAATATTTTCTTTACTCCTGGCAACGAGTTAATCACCGAGCGGTTTGTTTCCCTAATATCTCTGCACTAATGAGGTATAAATAAATCTATAGAAAAGTTCAGTGCGATTCGAGTGTACTTATTATTTGCATATGTGAGACCATTTATTCCATTCAAACATTATTTGCTTAAGACAACATAAAAGAAAACATTTGAAATCAACTATCTCTACTTGTCAGACTGTTGACTGAGTTATCTCTGTTCCTGAGTCCTGTGTATAATGTGCTATCTAGCGCAGCCACGTAGCCACAGAACGCGCAATGAATTATTCACATGAATTTGTAGTAGAAAGTTTTGTCAGTTTTAACACATATACATGGTGTTAAAAATGACTTTAAAATCATGAGCATTCACAATTTGCATTGGGATATACAACTTGAAAGTAATAACAACCCTATCGTAATCATCATTTACAGTTATGTACATTTACTGTTATAAACAGGCCCGCACACTACGGCCCAGCTATATCCGATAAGTAAATTTAATCTATGGCATAACTATTTTGACTTTTAACAGTTTAAACTTATATTTTAACGTGTATTAGTAATGTAGATATGAATATTCAATACGTCTTTAGGTCAACTGATCGACAATGTTGATGATATTTTAGGTAGACATAGGCGCCCCGCAGTTTCATCCGCGTAAAATCGGTAAAGCCGTTTCAGAGGAGTAAGGTAACTAACATTATGACACGAGGATAATATTAGATTATAAAGCTGGAGTGTTTGTTTGTTCGAACGCGCTAATCTCTGGAACTACTGAGCCGATTTGAATAATTCTTTCACGACTAAAATGTATGTGCGCAGGTTAAGCGGATGAACCGTGCAAGATGATGCTAGTATGTTTTTGCATCTATAAAAATCTGAATTTCCTTTGGAAACCCTAAATATAGGTTATTATTGGCACATCAGACATCGCATATGCGATTTTGCATAGGATTCAAAAGTATTCTGTGACAAGAATTTAGAAGGTGGCTGAAAATTGAGAAGGAGGTGGACGGATGTAGTAATGATGATAGCAACAATACACAAATCCCACTAAATAACTCTTTCACTAACCTGGTTTAGTGTGCAGTATAGCAGAAAACCTTTTTTGCTGGTTGTTTTTTCAATAGACTTAAATTTTTAAATTGATTCTTACCAACATGACACGCGAAGTTTTCGTTTTTTTATACTTAAAAGTGAAAGGAATTGTGCTCGGTGTGTTTAGTTGTTTCAGAGTACGTTTTCTCCTTTTTTTTGTTGGCGCGGGGAAACGCATTTACGCGTCTTCACTGGCCCTGGGTGGGATCCAGTGGTGTGTGGCACATGATAGTGGCGAATACCAACAAAAACCACCGAGAGTGCCGCCCTTGGTGAGGTGCCCCGGAACAACAATCATCAGGGCACCTCGACGGCTGGTCAGCCCCCCAAGGGACTAACTCCACCTCCACAGAGGGGGTTGCCCAGCACTACAGAACAACCCCACCGACTTCGGGACAGTGCAATTGGGTTTGGTTTGGTTCCCATCCTCGCCCCTTGCCCCGTGCGCAAAAGCGCCACCTCCTGTTGTTCTTAGGTCCCCTCCTCTTATAAGAAGGGTACCGAGAGCGATTCCTCCTCCTGATCTTTAAGTCCCCTCTTCTTATAAGAGGGATGCAAAGACCCCCCCTCGGTTCAATTGGCTTCGCCTGGGTTCACCCCAGGCTACTAAGCCCCACCACCACGGCTTAGGCTTGAACCATGGTGGGGAGAGCACTTTTTCTCCTACTTCAACAATTGACAACTATAATTGATAACTTATCAACCTATACTTTGAATTTTTAATTTTCGTATTGAAAATAAATATTTGGATTTATAATATTTTTTAGTGTTGTAACTCCCAGCTTAACATCTTCTTTCTTTACAAAAGTAATTCGAATTATTTTCTTGTAAAAAAGTAATGAATTTTACGATTTCCGAGATTCCATTCATAGTAAAAATAGAGCTGATTATGCTTCAAATACATTTTAGCTTTTATCTTCAAACTTCCAAACGCCCACCTTTCTTTACAAACTGCCAAAGTTATTTTTACATTAAATGGAAAAACATTTATAAATTAGAAACGAAAGAATAAATGTCGTGTTCTATTATTGCCTCTGCTGTAAAAGTAGACCGCAACCTGACGAATAATATTATTTACCGCTTATTTCTGAACCGCAATAATCATAGCTGAGATTTGAGAATATAATGATTGTTTGAATTTTTCGACTAAATTTCTTCTTCTTCCTGTCTTCTCGATTATTATTAGGTATCGTTATTGTGAGAAAATGTACCTAGTTATTCATAAAACTCATAAATCATGAACTTATTCCTGTATATTATAATTATTTTATACGTAATAAATGTGACAGGTAAAAGATGCTGGCCCGAGATCCCCAAGAGTATTTGTATTATGAATTAGCAGCGGTCCGTGGTTTCGGTCGTTTAACCCACATACTCTGCTCCTATTTATCATAGCGTAGTAGTATTTAACAAAGCGTATAGCTTATAATCTTCCTTGGTAAATTAGCTATCTAATAACTAAATAATTTTGCAAATCGTACCCGTAGTGGCTGAGATGAGCGTGTTAACTAAATATATACTTAAAGCTTTTTAACATTTTCTGTCGTTTATATTTATTTTATTGTCAATAAATGTAATAGATAAAATCTATATAACACGCATGTAGCATTGTAGATATATAACGCGGACTAAACTATAAGCTTAAATATTCATGGGGGGAATTGCCATAACGTTAAAACAGCATGAAAATCAGTTCTGTACATTTTGAGAAAATCAATCACGCTTTTGGACCTTTGGGAACTTTGTTTTATAATAAGTATATGGACTCAAATATGATTTCTAGAGTTCTCGAACTTAATTTCCCGGGAACAAAACCCAACGATTCCGGAAATATCGACTCGAGAATTCCCGGGACTAAACGCTTAGTTAGGACTTTTAGCTGTATGATAGACAACAATAATTATTGTCCAAACGGTCTCCAGAGGAGAACAAATCAGTCTATAACTAAATGTATTTACAGTATGCCTTTGGAAACAAATTTAATTTAGGTAAAGAGACTAAATTGGATTTGTTATTAAAAAAATATTTATCCGCGTCGATAACTGCGAGGAGATAAAGCATTTAGGTCAGTTCTTTATTACGGCTCCGAGTTACGACGATATAGCAGTGATAGTGTCATGTAATCTACCACAGTATAAATAATTGTATATCACGCACACATGCACTGTTGGGTACAAGTTGATATTTCGATTTACTTTTCCTTATACAAATACATGTCCTGCCATTATACACATATTATAAAACACTTGCATTGAACATAAAAATAAGGAGTTTTTCTCATTTCGAGTACAATGAACCTATGTATATTTTAACCATGATTATTTAAGAAAATATAATGAACGCGCATAAATCGTAATTAAATAAACAAGAAATCTAAATAAATTATTAATATTATAATCCATAAAGAAATTAATTAACCTCATTCATCTTGAAAAGGCAACTAGGGTTTCAGTTTTATGTAAACTTTGTCATAAATAAATAATAGTAAAAAATATTTAGCGGTCTGTGGTGTCGTCCGCATAACCCACTCCGCTCCTATTTAACATAGCGTATGTAACTTATAATCTTCACCTTTAAATTAGCTATTTAATAACTTAATAATTTTGCAAATCGTACAGGTAGCTGCTGAGATTAGTGTGTTCAATTAAACAGACAATTAAAGCTTTTTAATATTAATCTAAATTTATATGGCTGTTCCCGTGTTATGGCTATTATATGTAACATACGTCTTAATATACTAATTTTATTTCATTATTCATTATGCATTATGTTATGTGATCTCGTACATAAACAACCACAAATCATTATAATAACTATCATCTCTATTGTTCTAAATGTTGTCTCACTTATAAATGTGATAACAATTAATTATTATTGCATAAACTTTCTAGAATATTCGAATACCAGGGGGTAGAGATAAAGTGCAGTCGTATATCACTGCAGACTGGAGAAGGGAAATAGGGCAACACGTTTGCATAACAATTATGCGAATATTTATGGACGTGAGCAACTCGGTAGTCATCAAAATTCTGCCTCTGTCCATTTGCCCCATTTAACATATCAACACACATCTTCACGCCAGTTCCCTAATTTGGGTAGGCAGAAGGAATGGAGTGCCACATATATAAAAAGGAACTATAAAATTAATCCAGCTAGACTTGTGTCATACCGCATACGCACATGATACCACCTGCGGCACCTGGTTAATTTGATTGTGAAAGCATTGGATTTTATTTATGTAGGTTAATGAGAACAACCTTTAGGTTAATGGGGACTGTAGATGTTTCATTGACACTTTTCGGACACATTGTTTTTAAATTAAGCGGTGTGTAGAGTTTTGAAATGTGTCATGGAACCGTTCTACAAGTTTAGGAGAACGATCAGGTACCTACGCAAATGTTATCATTGAAAGTAGGCACATTTTAATTTTATTTTTTTAAATTTTGAGACCTTTAAAAATTATAAAAAAAATTTTTAGACAAACATTTAGACCTTTAAATTAACTAAACTTTTTTTGAATTCAATTTTCCGAAACATATCATTTCTGCTGACAACTGGGGTAGTAGAGGACTAAGGGTGTGGCCAGGAATTTGGGGGGAGAGACCATTTTTGAGAACTGAAAACTTTATCTACCACCTGTATCTTTCCGTAATTTACTTTTTAAATATTGCTCAAAATAGCCCTAGGCTAATAGCCCTAGCCCTAGGCTAGGCTAGCCTTGTAGAGGAGTGCACTATTCCCAACAGTGGGAAGATTGTGGTTTAAGAATTACTGTCACTATAGTGTACCGGAATTAAGTAGTATGAGGTAGTTTCATACTGCAGCCGAAATGAGACAGCACGAACGGGAAGGTAAATCTCGCTCACAAGACAACGCCGTAAAGTGACAGCTTTGCTATCACGTTTCGTGGTGATTATGAGTAGAGGAAAGGACACATCTGCATGTCAACTTTAATGCGGTGTCGGTTGTCGTTTACAGGTTCCGGTTTTTCGTTTGCCCCTCAATATCAATATAATGTACAGACACGTTTTCTGGCGCCCGTTACAAATTCTGGTCTTACTTCCTTTCCTTTAGTAATGGTACTTTAAACTAAGATTGTGTAATTTCAATTTTGTAAAGAAAAAAAAAGATCATATATCACATATCTTTTACAATAAATAAAGTGGTTTGTGTAACGTAAAGTAAATGTCCTTAACTGACAGCAATAATCGCCAAATTTTACCCTTTACAAGGCAAACCGTTTTCATATTTGGTAGGGAATCGAAAACTCGATTTCAGCAATGGTCAGGTCGTGTGATATTGCGTTATGTATATCTGTTGTGGGGGTTTGTTGTTCTTTTGTGGTGTTCAATGTATAATATGTAAATATTTACTGCAGTTTATATTTAACCTACAAACTACGTTAATATTTTTACGTTTACAGCAATCTTTTGCTGTAAACGGAGAAATATACAAAGACTATATACATAAAACATCCTTAGTACTATTATAGAAAGAAAGACAAACAGGCGCATGCTACACCCTCGTGATACAGAGATTAAATGGATTGTTCACTGTAGAGCCATTGTTCATTCGCCTGATTTTCCATAAGCCGTATGTTGCAGCAATCTTTGTTGAGGCGATAACGCCTTGTAAATCGATAACGCTCGCTGCATGCACGTAAACGTATGACGTCACAGTAACGTTCCGAGTCATAGTAATTCCGGCGACATCTGCGATCAAGAGAACGTAACAACTAACAAGTCGCCTCTTTCGCTCCAATAATCCGTAAAATGATATCGTCCGTAAACCGATTTACAGACAAGCAGTTTTTTTTTTTTTACTTTTCGCGAAAATAAGTAATTTGTAATGGGAAGTCATGCCTTCGGTCCGATTCTTGTAAATCATATTTTTGCCAGATCCCCAGGTTTTCAAGCCTCAGGAATATAAACATATTTGCACCATTTTCCTTATGTCATACTGAAAATGTGGGAACCGCTAAGGATAGCCTGTAGAGTCCGTCTATTTTCTTAATACCAGTACTGACATTTAAATGAGTTATCAATTTTCTTAACCGACCAAACCACGATTATTGAGGATACAAAAATATTGCGGCCAGTAGCACGAATTTACACATCGACATTCGATTCACTATACAACTAGTTAATAGACGATAAAACAGGACCAATTTTAAAATACATGATATTAAGATTAATATTTGTAACAAATTTACTGTCGTTTTTAGGGTTCCGTTTAAAAGGAAAAAGGGAACATGTAAGGGTTCCGTTTTGATCACTTTGTATCCGTTTCTCTGTCCGTATGTATGGGCTGAAACTCATGTCGAATTCTGAGGTTAGCAATTTTTTGAAGCACAGCAAAAAAAATCACATTCCTAAATTATAAAATATTAAGTCAAATTAATCAAAATATACGGTCGTATGTACACATTTCTAGGAGACTGCACTGTAACTAAAACCTATAGGGTACCCACAATCATGAAATTTGGCAAAAAACAATAACCTACAGCACAAGTAAAAGAATAAAACCGAAAATCGATAAATTATAGTTATAACACAGAGAAAACCGTTACCAACCTATATTTACGACCGGCTGGCGCAGTGGACACGTTGCTCAGATAGTGATGCATGTTGCGCCAGACATCGCGAGTTCGAATCCCGCCCCGATCACGGATGTTTATCTATGTATTATATATATTTCTATAATAAAACTCTTAAATATGTATAGAATTTCTTAAATATTACATATATTTCTGTAACAGAAGTCCTTGCGGTACGTAGCTCAAGGCTAGACTAGCGTGGTGTGATAAATTCACAATAATCATAATGCCGTTGTCAATCAATGAAAAAGCATAACATAACTTTTCTAAATAACATAAGTGTCTTTCTAGACAAACAGGAAATAGGATTAAAGTTATACACAAACATCTATTGTTAAACCTAGAATATTATTACCTAAAGATAAACAAGCGTAAGCTTAATAAACGAGACAGGAAGATAACACGCAGACTTTCGTTTAGACCTAAGTCATCTAGACTTCTAAACTAGATAATTTAGGTCCCAGCCATAGGAGAACCAAGATTCTTCGAAGTTCTTATTCTAGGAAGAGATAACAGCATAGCTGCTCATTTGATTTGTAACATCAGTTTCGCTACATTTAATTTTAGTGTGAGACACTGTCATTGTTGCGATGTACCTAAAATGACCCGGCACGACCCGTCATGCCTCACGAACCAGACAAAAGTGACAGCAACGCTGTCGCATTCATTTCATGTGTTGTTTTGACAGCTTGTTTGTCCCCTCACGCTACAAAAACATCGTAATTTGATGTTCCACACTACGTGACGATTGTTTATAATTATAAATTTCCCAGTATTGGGGGATAAAAGAGCAGACGGACACATTTGTATCTACCGACCCCATTGACATTCGCATATGCAGATGAGTACCTGTCCTTTATCACCATGGAGTCTAATGGACCATCGGCTACTCACAGACAGGACGATACACGTCGGCGTAGCTGTCAGTTTACGCGGTGTCATGCGAGTCAGAGGGACCGCCCCGGCCATGCCAGTCCCATAGGGCAAGGCATGACTCTATCTCTCATTAAATTGCTTTAATGTCATTCTTGTTTCGTGTTTCGATAAATATTCGCAACAGGAGTCCAGTGTTATCTGAAACAAAAAAAAAATAAAATGTTTTTTCCTTTCAGCACATCGAGAGGTTCCTCAATGAGTCCGAGCATGGCGTTGTCTTGTTTAGTTTTGGATCTCTTATCAAAACGGCAAGTATGCCGAAGTACAAAGAAGAAATACTCATCAAGAGCCTGTCTAAGCTGAAGCAGAGAGTCATATGGAAGTATGAAAACAGTCCCGAAGAAGGAATTGTGACCGGAAACATTTTGAGGGTCAGGTGGTTACCGCAATACGAATTGCTCCGTAAGTATTTAAATGCTTTTTTTTTCCTTCTAGCTTTATCTCAAGGTACGTTTGACACATACAATTCTGCTATCCGAAATTAACGAGCCGTAATTTATATTTATAGCACAGGGTACAAAGGTGACGACTAATACCAACAGATATTCGCAAAGTGCACTGCCGGCCGTTTGGAAATGAACAAACCCGTTCTTAGAAACGGAAATTTATTTCCGAAATTCAGTTGCGAATGTCTGTAGGCGTTAAGATCCTTCAGTAGTTAACCGATTGAGGAATACGTTTCTTTATTCGGGGCACAATTAAGGTCTCCTCTCATCATAAGTGGAGTTCGATAATACGAGTGATTGTATCCGTAACAATATTCGATTACGTGCGCATAGTTGAAAGTAATATGCCAAAGGAGGTGTTCTGCATCCAACTTTCCTGTGGTAAACGTAAGCAGGGCGAGCAAACAAGCGCTGAAGCGCAATCTTGTACCTTCCAACATTCCAACTGTCGCTTAGAAGGAGCTGGTCTATGTTAGACCGGAATAGCGTCATACAAAAATGCAGATCTATGGAAAACAAGGCGTCTAGACAACCTATGCGTAGAACGCCAAGTCCGAAAACCCGCAAAAAGCGCTTCTACAACTGTATTTTAACAGCTCTGGCCAGCTATTCCTTGCACCTTATAATCGTATCTTCCGATCAAAGTGTGGCTTCGTGAGCCATATAAGAGCCCATAGTAACAGCAGTCCGAAAGGACAGGACAGGAATGCACAGGAGCCGCCGTCGTAAGTATTTTTATTAATTTGTCATCGTGGATCTTGGATCTTAGTAACATGCGATGCATGCCTGAGAGACGGTTTCCCCTCCTTGAATTTGAAAGGAAATAAAAGACTTTTTGTCATGTTCTTCAATGTTAGGCCAGCCCAGTAAAGGCATGCCCTTTAAATTGTAACAGGGTGTGGAAGTGGCTGAAAATGGTTGGCCAAAATTTATATTTACATAGGCTAACCTTGCATGAAATTTGTTATGAATTACGACTCCCAGCCATCCCTCTCTATAAATACTTTGCGTAATTAAAGGACATTACCGTCCCATAAGACCGTAGATACCCAATAGACGATAGTCGACGTGAAAAAAAAGAGTATAGAACGGACATGTAAACATCACAGAGAGAAATAAAAGATTAATATGCACCTTAGTTTTAATATGCAACATTCATGTTATCATACATTTATAGAATTGCACCAAACGTACAACACCAAAGCGTAAGAATTCTATTAAATATGTAGTATGATAACAGCTGTGGCACAGGTCGCGCTATTAGGTAGCAGCTGCTGCGAACTGAGTACTGACGACAATTGAAGTTATTAGGAACTTGTACGCACGCATACGACTAGATCACGATGTACGTTATATACTTGTTGTGTCTGAGTCTGCAGTCATAATCATCATCATGATCCACTCGTGATGCAAAAAGAGGTGTTATAACTTATAAGTTTGACGTGCGTATGGTGTGTGTGTGCGTCTGTGTGCGTGCGTGCGTGCGTGCGTGCGTGCGTGCGTGCGTGCGTGCGTGCGTGCGTGCGTGTGTGTGTACACGTGTGTATTAGAAAGGTGACAAAATCAACAAACAATTGAAACAGTTAATTCTATTGTTTTCTCGCCAGGAATGCACTTAGCACATATATAACACTAGGATGGGTAAAACATTCAGTGGCCCTAGGTGGGGTCCGGTGGTGTGTGGCACTCGCTGCACATTATATTGCCGAATACAACAAAAACCACCGCAAGTGCCATCAGTGCCACCTTTAGTGAGGAACCCCGTATACACAATTCTTCGGGGCACTTCGACGGCTAGTCAGTCCTCTAAGGGACCGTCTCCTCTACAGGAGGGTTGCCTCGCACCACAGGACACCGCCACCATTCTGGGATAGTTGAATGGGGTGAGATTCCCATCCTCGCCCCCTGCCCCATGCACTAAAGCCTCCCATTGTCACTCTTGTGTCCCCTCTTCTTATAAGAGGGGTACAAAGAGCAGCCCCCTCAGTTCAATTGGCCACCGCCACAACAAGGTTTGAACCATGGTGGGGAATGTGGCGTCACACCCCTCTAAACTCCAGTGATGTTCCTTCTCGTCCGCCAATGGGGCCGCAGATAGTTTTACTCGGGAGAGTTACGTGGTACTTAATACGTTTAGGTGTACCGGAACACGTGGCATCGTGACCTACTCGTGTCTCATAAAGTTTTCATTTATCAATGGATCGGAAGTAACTCCTATAAAGAAGGACAGCAGATTTCAATAACGGTTCATGAGTGAAGTGCTAAATTTATTACCTTTGCATAATCCACATTATAAAAGTTTCTATTTTAGTCTAATCAATATTATGATTATTTGTATAACTGCTCAATATATAATTGATAATTAGAAATTAATTGATTAGTAAATCCCTATTATTGCACATACCTACCTTAAATAATAGATTAGAGAAATATAACCATTGACGGTTAATTATAGATTGTAAGTTACACGCGCGTAATATATAAATAACGCCAAGGGAACCATTTATAATTTCGGGAGGGAAAGCAATTTTGTGTCGGGCCAACATCCTCTGTGTCTACGGACTATTTCATTCAAATCGGTTCAGTAATTTTCACAAATAAGTGTAACGTGTATGTTTATACATGATACATACAAAATGTCACATTTACCCTTGGATCCTTAGATCACTTCATTAATAAGTAGAATTAAAAATGGTTTTTTAATTACGTTCAATTAGTGTTTTTTGTAATTCTATTTTAAGTACAAACATTTTCATTTCATTTCTAAAAGATAATGAATAATTTATAATAATATATAAGTATTATTTTTTTTGGTTATTCAAGAAAAGAGCTTACTCCCATCTTAAAGGACGGCATCGCGCCCGCCTCGGGTCATGCGGATGTCTAAGGGCGGCGGTAGTTACCTACCACCTGATCGTTTGTCTCTTATCCTATAATCTTTTTAAAGTTATATACTTTATAATATTTCATAAGGCCTGTCTAATGGGAGGCGGCTATTCTCTCACGAAAAAATTATCATTACTCAACATGGAGTGCACCCTAAGTAATTTTGTTCTTCAAAATTATACTACATCATTTTATAGCGGTTTTTCAAATTTGAAATTCAGACGGACGGATAAACAGCCATGACGTACTATAGGGGTTCCATGTTTTGACATTTGGCTATGGAACTCTAAAAAGTTATGATGGCACACAATGGATTGCCTACAGAGCCTGCGTTTGCGCAAGTAACGCCCATCTTCAAACGCTTTTTTTTTGTGTTATAACCGGCTTTTTGCGTAAGAGTAGGTACGTATAAGGTAAGGTAAGGGGGCCTTGGACAGTCTAATAGTAAACATAATAGTGTTTTATGGAAGCTAGTGTAATGCTTATTGGGGTGGACACGACCGGGGAGGTACCTCTCGCTCATACAGCACCGCCGTAAAGTAGCAGCTACGCTGTCGCGTTTCGTGCGGTTTGAGAGTAGCGGGTGGCCCATATGAGGAGAGGGAACTAGAGGGCAACACATGTGCATAAAAAAAATGAATGCGGATGTCCATAAGCATCGTTAGTCGTCAAGAGGCTGCGATATGTCGTTCCCCCTTATACCATATAAAAAAGTGTTTTTAGTATTTATAACTATTAATTAATTTATATGGGCTACTTATAAAGATGCTAAAGTGTGGGCATGCTCGTCCCTTGCCACATGCCCAAAAGCGCCTCATCCTCTTGGTCTTTACTGCCTTCTTCTTATAGGTCTCTGTACCCCACAAAGAGTTTCCCCTATCGGTTCAATGAGCATCGCCAAAGGTATCTGGGTTCACCAGAGAACCTAGACATTTTGGTCGACGCCCATTAGACAAAGACCTCTGCTGTTTATGCCCTCCTGTTCAGAAGAGGTACAAAAGAGCAGGAGGAGGCGCTTTACCGCACGGACTAAAATGAATATATCACCCAATTGCAATGTTACGAAGTTTGTGGTTTGACATGTGGTGTGGTACGGCGTATACTTCTGTGTTTTTGGATTAATGATCTAGGATGCCCGTATTAATTTCAACAATGTGACTATTTGTATATAATTCCTGCGCCTACGGATGTGTATCATCGAATACTTACACGTTTCTTCATGTACGTAATTTAATTTATCGTGAAAACGTAGGTACCAAGGCACTAAGTACGTGTTTAATAATTTCCTTATTCAGCGTCAGCGCAATTAGGTACAAAGTAGGTATATTTATAGTTCCTACTACCAGATAGTTACTTAGGGATTATATCAATAATCGTGCTTGTAAACAATGAGATGAGATTAACATATTTCTATGAACAGGCTGCATGATGCATGTGGTACTATGATATAATTCAATACGTGCTGAGAACCTTTTGCAGCTTGTGTGGATGTAACAAACTTCTATAATTGTCAAACAGACAATTTCCTTGCCCATCAACGCCCATAAAACATAGACATTTGCAGAATCAAAGAGCTTACTTCATCAGCTCTCCAGAGAGCCAACATAGTTGTCACTTCAGGAGCATATTATGTGAGCTAGATTTACCCACGTACCACCCCACTTGTGATTGCCCAATTTAGCTGCAATCCAACAATCCCTTACCTTCTAGATTAGAATTTGAATAGCAAAAAGATCGCCTAGACCTTGCATTATTATTTATATTCTCTCTTAAGTAAGTTACCTAAGTCGAGGATAAAAGTGATAAAAATCCATTCGTTCATGTTCGTTTGTGCTGTTGCTCTCAGGTCTGATCTCTTCATCACATATCAAAGTCGAAGACAAACTCACGCATCATAGGGTTTTACGATCTCTTATTAAACGTCAAAAACATGCAGTACTACCGACGGGTTCCAATCCACCTACGATTGGAACCTAAAGTTTGGCATCACTGAGGTAAACCTGTAGGTACCTAGTTCACCTAAAAGATGATCAAACAAGAAGATCACTAACTATCAGTAGACTGCAACTTGTTTAGTAATATCTATGGGCATTTCGAACTTTACTTGGTGAATAAGTGAAATCTTTTTTGAAAGTGATTCAATGTTATTTGCCTTTTACGTAACCTGACTGTTGTAACTGCTGTGGTGAAATTTCAGCGGGTCGAAAAACAACGTACGAACATCGTTGTTACTGCTTTAAGAAATATTACTTACCTACAGAGATTAATAATATTTGCGGTGATAAGCGAATAAGAGTTGGTAATGATGCGGGTATTAGCTAGCACCTACCTTTTTTTACCGCCTATCACCGGCCCTGGGTGAGGTCCACTAAAACCACCGTAAGTGTCATCACTGCGGCCTATGTTGAGGTGCCCCCATTGATGAGATCCCACCAAATTTGACAGTACAATGGGGTGAGGTTTCTATCCTCTCCCCTTGCCTTGTTTGCAAAAGCGTCTCCTCCATCCTACTCTGATCTTGCTCTTTTGCCCCTCTGAATAAGAGGGATAAAAGAGCGTCTCCTCCTGCTACTCTCTAGACCCCTCTTCTAATTGGGGTGTAAGAAAAGTCCTCTCGGTTCAATTAGCTTCGCTTAAGGTGTCTGGGTTCACGCTAGGCTACTGAGCCTCAACGAGACGTCAAAACTTGAACCATGGTGGGGTACCTACCTAACTTAGGGACACGGTACTACCTACGTACTTGTATATTCTACATGAGGCTAGTGGATGGGACCAGTTTGTGTTTAACGAGGCCCGTTATCATCCGCACAATGCGCGTTGCGTTCCTCAACCCCATCCTCCGCAATGGACCTCCGGATTCTAACCGCACGAAACCCACGATAGTATAGACATAATTTTTTTGTCAGTATTATGTAGACAAGAGGTACCTCCTCGGTCATGCCGGACGAATTTTGCTGAATTCCAGCAACTACCTCTTAAATGCACTTAAAGGTGATTCTAAATATTTTTCAGAGCACAAAAAAGTGGTGGCCTTCTTGGCGCATGGTGGTTTGCTGGGAATGACTGAGGCGATATCAGCAGGCAAGCCTATGGTAGTGGTGCCGTTCTTCGGGGACCAACCGACTAATGCGGTCGCGGCACAGGCAGCTGGTTTCGCTAGAATGGTGTCGTACATGGAACTTACTGAAGAAGCACTAGACGCTGCGTTGCATTATGTACTTAGTGCCGAGTAAGTATTTAGTTCCTTTATTTATTTTTTTACGACGGACGGACAGTGGAGTCTTACTACTAGGATTAAATATTTTACCCTTTTGTTAGGGAACCCTAAAAAGAAATATTATAAAAGAGCAAGGGACTTCTCTTCCCTTGTGCTCAATGAATTGTTTTTTCTTATCTACTCGCTCTTGAGTGTCTCGAGATAGCGAGCAGAGTGTTTGATATAAAACATGTTAGTGTCAGCCAATGCCCACTGATTCATGCGACGTAACATGATTGTGAAGTGAAAAATGAACAAGAAACGTAAGCAAAGGGAACGGGGTAAAGCGTCTCGCTCGGTCCCTGTTTCACACGATTTTACTCTTCATAATTTCTTCACGTCATAAGTTTCGAAAGTCTTAAAGAAACTTTAAGTTCTTTTGAAGTAAGGTACAAAAATTATCTATTGGTTATTTTTATACTTTAGTCACACTAATTTGGCAGACTAATGTACGAGTCACCAGCGTACATAGCCGGACCGTACCTATGCCGTCAACGGGAACATTTCTTGGCATTATGTTGAGCTAGCGTTTCAGTTTAGAAATTACGACTGCGGCTAATAGTATTCGATATAGGCGTCGAAGTCGATGGGATATATATAATTTTATACACTTTCATTCAAAGATTTAGTAGTACTGATCAATTTAAAAGTACTAAATAAATATTAAATCATTACAATATTATTATAATTCGCAAACCTAACAGTAATAGATATAGCGGACTAACCGACGCATTGAAAAAGTTCATGACCCCTAATGCATTAGAGGTCATGAACTCGCCACGTGACAATCCGCTGTGGTGCAGTAGACATTTGTACAGAAATGACCGTAATTGTAAACCTTATTTTAAATGTTCATGTTTACTATTATAATTGCCAATATTACCTGTGTCTGAAAATTCAACTATCTATCAGTATCGATATTAAATATTTAAATGAAATGTGTTAACAAGCTAATTAAATTGCTGCTCTTTTCAGAACAAGAATGAAGGCGCGTATGATGTCCAGAATATGGAGTGACAGAGAAACATCTCCACTAGATACGGCGGTGTACTGGGTCGAGCGAGTGATACGATGGGGCCACGCGGCCCCACTTCATTCTACAGCCAGAGATATGCCGTTTTATCAAGTAGCACTTCTAGATGTGACTGCCGCCTACTTAGCAATAATAATTATAATAGTTCTAGCATGTTGGTTTACATTACAAAAAATATTAAGTCTATTTGTGAAAGAAGGCAAAAAGAAGGTCCATTAAGTAAGGATACTATTGATATTAAATTTTAATACTATCTAGGTAGGTGTTACGCCAAAAATTGGTTTAGTAAAATATTTTTAGTTACTAGTTATGTTAATATAATGAGAGATACTACTGCAAAGTTTTTCTTTCTGTCAGAGTGAAGCATCAGCACATACGATTTTTGTCAAGTTGTACAAAGCCTGTGAAAATATTAAATTACCGTAGCATGCATGTATATGCAATGCAATAAAACAATACTTACAAAGTTTGATTCGATGTCTCAACTGACTGTAACCGGCGAGTCTCACATCGAATCCCATCCTGTTAACTCAGATCCGCTGGTAGTGAGTAATTTTTTTTTTCGAAACCAGAAAATAAAGCCAGTTTATACATTAAAAAAAATTGTGCAAACATGAAAGCACTATGCCACCGGTTTGTATAGTATATGTGCTGTTGACTACTAGCGCCATCTACAAACACTTTGCGTAATATTCCCTTTAACATATTACTTGCGTACCGTTAGTCTGTTATTTATCGTGTTTTAAGTTTTGACTGTACACAGAGGGTAGGACAAAACTAGAAATATCTAGAGATGAACTGATTATCTAGAGAACAACTGATTTCTTTTAAACTTATGGATTGTATTGATATTGTAGTTAAATGTTTCATTAATCAACTATTGTTCTTGTTATTAATATGATGCTAGACATTTAGATATATTTATTCGGGAATATTGTCGTATAATACCTGCTATAGTTCTGACTGTTAGATAAGTAAACAGAATTGACTAAAGTTGACTAATGTGATGGTGCTAAAAATAATGAATGTAACAAGAGAAGTCACACTCAAAACCACAGTATAGAAATCATTGGAAGTACAAAGCCTTACTATTTAAAATAAATGTGTATACTTTGATAACTTCTCATCGCTCTATAAAGTCTCATTTTTACCTGCAAGTGTTGAAAAGTGCGCTACTAACGAAGTGTGAAATGTGTATATAGGATATTTTGTAATAATAATGACCCCGATTCGATAGAGAAAATGTTGTCTTAGTAGATTAAATGTCGAGCAAGTATCAAGTCAATTACGGACATAGACACAAGGTCTAAACTCTAAAACCTACCTACATCACTACGGAGGTTTACAGAAGGTATATTTAGTGTAAATAGACTGCGAATATATACATTATTATTATTATTGCATATCTTAGATTGATATAAGTAGCGTTTAAATTTTGTTTGTGTGTGATTAAAAATATTTTATCGGTAAAAGAAATAAAGTTGCTATTTTATCAATATTTAATTCATTTCTGAACAGTACATGCGTATTAAAATTCTACATCATTCACAGGACACTTCAAAGAGCTGTCTCAAAAGTTCTTTGACCGTGCTCTTAATCACAAAAACAAATTAATCGTTCAATCGTCGGAATACGACCCGACGTTAATAACCGATTCCCGTTACCGTCGGCCGAAGCACGTACTGCACGACGCCGACGACGCGATAGCCATAGCAGTTGCTAAGTCCGCCCTTGCACACAAGCAAAAACACACCCAGACACGCTCCCGCAGTAAAATGCCAATAGGGCCAACTATCGCTTCACGACCTGAGCCCGACACACTTCAGGCCTCCTTGGGTCGGCTGGATGGTGCGTAAATGCATTTTCCCTGCTAGAACTAATACCATACCCACCGCTCGTACCGGTCGAGCGATGAAATGTTACATATAATCACACAGTTATAACACATTTGACTGACAGAATGTCAAACTCACACACCGCTTACGGAAACGAGCCCGGGCTCGGATTCGTAAGTTGAGAGCTTTGATTTGTAGAAATAAAACAACGCTACTGTAGAGAGCTCTAATAATAATAAGTAAATCAAGAACACGGCTTTTCTTGACCTGTAGCGCAAATCAACCCTTCCCGTCAGAGGGCGGGGGGGGGGGGACGAGGCCGCCCTCCTCAGATAATCCAAACATTAAACGAGCTCAGTTATCCTTATCCACAACACCGCAACTTAAACGGCATCGTGCGCGCGCCGTTCCTAGTGGGACGGGTCTGTTTCCCCTCCCCACAAACTAGTGTGGGGAGCGGAAACGGTCCCCCCTCCCCACACTAGTGTGTGGGGAGCGGCACCGTTTCCCCCTTTTCGGTCCCAATAATAGTCACCATAGGGTAACGCCCACAATAAGATTCCGGTTTGTCTCTTCCCATCTGCGGGAAGAGGGGGGTCTGTCCCCCTATCGTCTCCCTAAACCTGAAGACACAAAAATCTTTCGTAGTCATTCGAACTGTTAAGGCTGGACAAGCGCTGTCAACCAGTAGTGCAATCAGAGCCCTTCTACGACTACCGACGACCATGAAAATCAGCATAATTACTGTGCCGATGCGTTACCCTCTTTTTCACCTCAACCTTACCTCAACCTTAGAAAACCATAAATGATGTCAGTATAGCCCTCACTTCACACCGCTGATGACGGTAGCGCAGGAATGATCCGTAAGTGAGTAATTTTTAACTATTACATTTACACGGGTGTGTGGATTATAGGACTGATGTGAGAAGTTTGTATTAAAACACACTTGGTACCAGTAGATTGAAGAAAATTATAATTAGGAAGTTCATGGACGTAGACAGGTCTTTTGAAAAGGCTTTATTCAATAGTAAAGCGAAATAACAATAATTTATTGCACAATCTGTTTTCTTATTGTAAGAAGCTGGGTCATTATTACATTGCAGCCAAATCGGGCTTGAACGACAGTGTAGGTAACTTTTAACTCTCATAACATAAGCAAGAAATGATGTCTACGTCAAGGCTTGTATGGTGGACTATTAGGTTATCAACGGCATGATGGCCCACGAGTCGATTTTTGGTTCAGGCATCCCTATAGAGACATATCTGCGCATGACACAGTATAGCGCTCAAGTGCGTGCTGACACCTATGCATTCTCTATTCCTACATTCCCTGTCTCCATAGGACAGCAGTCTGATACGACCGGAGTGAAATCAGCCGAAAAACCGAGCAATGACCACCAGACTACAAGAGCAACGCACCTAGTAACCGCTGTATGGATGTTTGTAAGCGTTGGGTTTCGACATTAAATAGACTATTTTACAAAAAACCTTCACAAGAACAACTCGGATACTTACATCAAAGTGTAAATGGGGAGAAAATATTTCGCCGAAGAGGTAGGCAGAGGTGTTACATGAAAGTAGTTATATTATTTATAGTGTGTTCCACAACTCGTAAGTTATGTAGAAATACAAGAACGCCCACGATTAGCCAAGATACTGAGGCCCCCCACCACGGTTCAAGCCTTGTCGTGGCGGTGGGGTTTAGTAGTCTGGGGTGAACCCAGGTGAAGCCAATTGAACCGAAGGCGCTCTTTGTACCCCTCCTAAAAGAAGAGGGGGCTTAAAGATCAGGAGGAGGAACCGCTCTCGGTACCCCTCTTATAAGAAGAGACGACCTAAGAGCAACAGAAGGTGGCGCCTATGCGCACGTGACAAGGGGCGAGGATGGGAACCTCACCCCATTGCACTGTCCCAAAGTCGGTACCCCACCGATCCTGTACTGGTCCGACCGGTCCTGTAGTGCTGGGCAACCCCATCTGTGGAGGTGGAGTTGGTCCCTAAGGGGGCTGACTAGCCGTCGAGGTGCACTGATGATTGTTGTTCCGGGGCACCTCACCAAGGGCACTCGCGGTGGTTTTTGTGGGTATTCGGCACTATCATGTGCCGCGAGTCCCACACATCACTGGACCCCACCCAGGGCCGGTAAATGCGTTTCCCCGCGTCAACAAAAAAAAGGTACTGAGGCCCATGACGTTATAGGTGGCAAGCCATTGGCCACTTCGGGCACTTTCGAATCCCGGACAATGTAATGCATGCTCAGAATAATCTGAAAAACAATTAATAATAGTTGGGTTCGAACCCAGGACCCTACGCGGCTAACGGTCGTAACAGGCGGACACCCTTACCGTTACAAGAGAGAGGCGGCTAAACTGTCCGTCAACGCTTTCAATCTGTTAAGCTTCATTTTATTGGAGCTCACTCGGCCCATGTGATGTGAAATCAAACGTAACGCTTTAGCGAGCGTACGTACGTTACAAAATCATGTTTGTTCGAGTAACCAAAGGTGTCGAAGAAACAGTTTGTCTACCTATAACCTTCTTGTTACAGTGAGAGGAAAATAATGTAACCATTGATTTATAGAAATACAATATACGTTTTCATACTTAACTGTCGTTGTAAAGAATCATAATTATCCATAAGCATGTTGGTTTGTAAAGCCAACATGCTTATGGATAATTATGATTTTATTTAGCCAAGGTGTATGATTTTAAGTTGTTTCAAAAGTGTATATTTTATATAGTGCACACCTTGTTTTGAGGCGCTGACTGGGTAAGTTTGTATTTTTGTAAGTCTGTGAATGCAAGAAATAAAATAGAGTTTAAATATTAGTTTTTAATAAATTTCACTAACGATAAATATAAGATAACATGTTATGATTGCTGTACATACATTTCCGCAGTGTGTAAGATTTTCGAGTAATAGTGGGGATAGGTGAATCTCTCTCTCTCTCTCTCTCTCTTGGTCGTACACTCCTGACGGAGTGTTTGTGGTCATGCATTGTCAGATTTATAATTATATATATAAGTAATACATGCTGCCACGAAAAAACAGACAATCAAGACGACAACCACTCTTCTATACTCTATCTAGTATAGCTATATCAAGATATATATATAAATCTAGTATGTATACATATCTTTGATGAAATAACATGTTTCTCTTTCAGAGTGCCTCTTTCTTTGCACTTAGTCCTCAGAAACTTTTCACTAGCATCCAGAAGCAATATTACTTTATAATGCCATTAAAATTGTTCACTGCTGTAACTCTGAATATACACACAAACTTTACAAAACGAAAAGAAGCATATCTCCAAAGATCTTTAGAAATCAAAATTATAGAGAATCTTGAATATAGCACAATCCATTGAACACAATTTTTTGCAAGTTCCTTGGAATCTGTTATGCAAAATATATTAATGATTAATAATGATCAAGCTTACACAATTCATTGAGCTAAAGATTTACTCATCTCCCTCTCTAACTTCTTTCTTTTTATGTCAAGAATTTTCACCATTTCTTGGCACAATGCATATTCTTCTTTCATCATTAAAGCTGCTTCTTTATCTTTTGAACAAATATCCACAACAGATTTATATGAGCAATAGCTTTTTATAACATGAGAATGCTGTGTCGCTTTATCTAATGCAATTCTTTTCATGCTATTTCTGCCTATAAATGCATAAGCGCTAATGACTGGACGAATGACATCATGTTCTAATTTTTCAGGCATTTTATCATTTTTATCTTTAATTGAATCCAAGAAATTTGTATAGTTTTCAATACTTTTCTCACATAGCAAATTAACTTTCTTTAATAAATGGGGTGTAGGTTTTTCCTTTGATTTGTTAAGTTTGTCTAATTTTATTGATAATATTTCTGAATAAATTTCACCAAGCTCATACCATAGTTGTCTAAAGTATTCAAGGTAGTAAGTGGGATTCACTTCATCCACAAGCTTTTCGAGCATATCAATTCTTCTTTTATGCATCTTTGCACGCCTTTCATCATCTTCTTCAAAGAAGGCCAAGTAAGAGAATGATTGTGATCTATCTTGAACCAATTCAATATGATCACATGCTAAAGAATCTAATTTATAATATGCTTTTGCTTTATCCAACCAATTCTGGCAGCATAAGAACACCTCTCTTGCATCTTGATAGGTGAGTAAAAATTTATCCACTATTTTACACTCATATTTTGAAACATCTAAATCAGGAAAAATTAAGTTTTTCACATTGCCACCACAAATATTTTCATTGTCCTCTAACTGCACATTTGACATGTCTGTAAAGATAAATAATAATAATAAATCTTTGCTACTACAGATAATTTTTTTAAAAATTTGTGTTCACAATATGATTTCTTTGAACTTTATAAATCAGATCATACAATATCAAAGAAAATCTGATTATATTTTTGATTTAAATTATAGGCACACTAGTACTAGTAGCTACTGATCAGTTTCGCTATCCAGTTACTTGCTTCTAGATGATGTATAGGAAAATACAAACAATATCAATCAATCAACTTAAAATTGTTTGAATACAATTTATTTACTTTCAAGGAACATAATATAAAGCAAAATTTGCAATCCTGCCACTCCATATGCACCATTGATGCTGAGATCGGTACTGGCTGAGTTGTCATTAATAACAAGTACCAATACATTCAAATCCTTATCATATAAACAGTATTTAGAATGCACTGTGTAGGCAGCTCACCTTCTAAGAGAAAGATACAACAATTAATACATCTAAATTCACATACCTGTAATTGCATCCTCTATTTTGTCTTCATCAGTCATAAGCCTTGCTTTAGATGCTGTCATTAGTAGAATACAATACTTAACCCAACATCTAGCAACATCTGCAGATCTGTGACTTAGGGTTTCCTTCTTTGCCAAGAAAACTTCATCTTCAGTTTCACACTCCATTAATTTAGTCTCATATTGCTCCAGAATAGTGGAGGCTGCGGACAAGTGGTGGCGTGATTGAGTGAAACCATTATGTTCTGCAAAAAATTGTGACAAGGTCGCTGAATTTAATGCCCAATCAATAGGTTCATAGTCAGAATATTGAAGCTGCCGCCTTAATGTCACATGACAATATATAGCAGATTTTAAATTCTCTTTCAATGAGCCATAGACCTGAGCTAAATAATATAAAGTTAATGTGTGTGCCTTCTCTAAAAGCATGAAATCACCGCTTACAGCATCACCAACATTATGTATAATTTGTTCTATTGGTAAAGGCATCAGCAATGTACATTTAAAATTTTCATATTCTTCCTTTGCTTTTAATAAATAAGTCCTAGCTTTATTAGGTTCATCTCGGTTTGACCACAGAATACCTAAATTATTCTGGACATTTATGACTGTTGTCACAATTTCTGGTTTCATTGCATTAGGAGCAAGTTTTTCTTCAGCTTCTTTCAAAACTTGCTCGCTTGCGGTTATCTCTTCTGTTTCCATTTCTATTATACCAATATTTAGGAGCACTACGCCTAACATTGCATCAAGCTTGACGCTATCAAGACCAGTATCAAAATTGGCTACATTTGTTAATACATCTCGCATATGGATAAGTATGTCTTTTGCCTTATATTTTGAAGTATACGGCTCGTTTTCTGGATCATTCCTACTGTCCTCGTCGAGTAACTTTCGAACCTTGGCATAGTTTTCTTTAAAATCGTTAATTACTTCCTTTGCAGTCATGTCCGTGGTAACTATCATACTTTAACCTCTGTTGGAATTAAAATAAAATGGAACGTAAAGCCTTTAAATTAAATATATTTATACATCTAGTAGCACTAGCCAGCAAACACTGGTTTGCTGATAATGACAAAGTTTAAGCTTCAAAAGAATCTGCAATGAGCATAAGCACAGCATAAATATGACAGGATCTTTTGTCTTTTTAAGTTTTCAGTATTTAGAATACGTAGTATTACTATAAAGTTTTGTAGTTCTTACAAATCCTAATTCCAATTTTCACTTCTTATGGATTTACATATTGCAGTAAATTGTCAAATGTCAGTTTGCTACATAGGCCAAAGAGAATGTAACTAAGTTTTCTTTGACACAGGCCACAGAATACATATAGCCTTCCGTCTGCAGTTTTTTTTTTTTGTAAGACCCTGTAGATGATACGATTTGTAAGATCTATAAGACATTTTGCGCTTCAGGAAAAAAATTACGTCTTTCGTATTTCCTTATGTTCTCCAAAGAAGATCATGACGTCTAATTTAAAACATATTCATGATTCTGAGTCAGTATACTATGAACGTTAGTTATCATACTTGTGTCAAAGTATTAGTATAGACGATATTCTTTTGATTGCGTTTACAACTGTAAATATGCATTACTGCAGCATACAATAGGTATCTATTTGATATTATGTTTAGGTTGGTTACCTAAACGCGATCCTGAGACGAGGCTGATCATTTAAGGGTTCCGTTTTTTCTTTATGGGTACAGAAACCATAGAAATAAGATAGAGAAGGGAAGCGAGCCTAAAACACGGTCTAAGTGGAAAGAGACAGCATATGTGGTTCACTCTTGTCTCTCTTTTTCATTCTTTATGTATGCGAGATTAGATATACAAAAATAATAATGCATTCTTATCTTCCTTCTCTATTAACCAAAACGGCCACTCGCCGTCATATAACTTTAGACATAGTATATACAGAGCAGAAGAGCAGCTTAGTAGGATTTGTTGTTTGCAAGTTTAGTACACTCCTTGTCTCTCTTCTTTCAACACAATCCTTTCAGTAGTTTTGGCGTGAGAAATTATTTACCCCGGTCAATACGCATGCGAGATAAGATATACAAAGATAGTGTTACTTTCGCATCTTACTTTTCTATTCTTCAAGACGGCCAGGCGCCGTTATATAACTGACTATGGCATCCCTTTTCTAGTAATAATATCTCTATGCATTTAACTGTCGTGGCATCTCTTTTCTATCTATATATTATGTCTATGACGGAAACCCATAAACACAGCCCTTGCTTACGCTATGAACGCCTTTTTTCTCAGGAAGCGTAAATGTATTAATAATGCAATCAATGTAAAAAAACCAGCCATGGGTGAGCCCGACGCGCTCATGGTACAGTAGTAGCAAACAAAGAAATCCTTAGCATCATCGGATGTCGAAAACAATTTTCGTTTGAAGTTTTAATTCTATTTCTTTTTAGAATTCCACTTGGTAGTTTTAAAATTAGAGTGGGTTCCCCCGCTAACTTTTTATCACTTCGGAAACAATATATCTCAAAGTAACTGAATAAACTTTCTTACAAACCTCCATATCATTTAGACAGACCTATTCACACACGGCTATGACACAGATTTTTTTCAGCACTCATTTATATGTTTAGGTATGGTGTGCTACCCTTAATAATTTTATTTTTCAAAATTATACTTCATCACTTTGTAGCGTTTCATAAAATACACCCAACTTAAAATTACAAAGATACAGTAACTACCTATATCTCCAAGTAAAACGTCTATGACATACGGACTGACATGACGATAAGGGTTCCATTTTTGCCATTTGGCTACGGGACTCTTCTCTCTTCTTCTCTTTTGTTAGAAATGGCAATCGGCCGTCATATGTTAACAGCCATTGCTGCCAATGTCCAAGAGCACTGATTTTCAAGATTGATCAGTTTCAAACTTATGCCAAAGTGATGAGATTATAATATCTTGTTTGAATGTAGATAATCTAAAAAGGACAAACGAAAACGTTACAGGACATACACAAAAAAAAAAGGGACAATTTACAATTTAATGTTGTTTGAGCGGATATAATGACATAGAAGGGATAAAAGCTTGTAGTTATTAGAAGACATATATAGCAAGGTTTTAGTGTTAATAGGCTCAGGAATGTTCCTAGGGAGGATGGTGTACAAAGAAACTCTGCGGTTTGAGCAATTGAAAAGGATATGGTCTATTGAACCCTCCTCAAGTCCACAGTCACACAAAGGAGATTGTATAATTCCTAACCTGTTTAAATGTAGGGGAGTACACAAGTGGCCTATACGCAACCTGCACATAACCGACGTTGTTTGTTTATCTGTGAGCCGGAAACGAGAAAACATTGGATATCATAAAAAGAGCGGCCTTTAACCCTGCTACTATTATACCAATTTGTTTGCCACTCCTTAACAAGATCTAGATTTGGATAGCTCAAGAGATCGACGAAACGACGAACGATCCAAATAACTTATATTATGATCTAGGCAGCCATTTCCTACGGCGTCTTTTGCAAATTGATCCACAATTTCATTGCCGAGAATACCATTATGACTAGGTAACCAAGCTAGTACAACCTCAATGTTACAAGAAAAACATTTGTAAAGAATTTCTTTAAATTCTAAAATAAGAGGAAATTTAGAATTAGAAACAAACTGGTTTGAGCCGATGGCTTGGAGAGTACTCAAGGAGTCCGTGAAAATTATCGTTTTGTTTAGGTGGTGACATTCTATAAATTTAATTGCCTCGAGAATAGCTATGGAATCACCAGTGAAAACAGATGATGACATAGGACATTTAAAACTGAGGAGAGTATTATATTTGGGGATCCAAACTGCCGAACCCACATGGCCTTCTAGTGAAAGTTTGGACCAATCGGAGAATATAGGAAGCCAATCACTCCAATCCTTCTCTATATACCATTAAAAATTGAATTGGAACCTGAATCATTTTTTGGACACGCCAAAATTTAACAGAATCCGTGGACGATACAACAAAACGTCATATGCCGTGTGAAAAATTTGAAAACGAAAACATGAGAAATAGGGGTTCGGAAGATTAGTTAATTTTTGAAAACTCTTAATTACACAAGGGGGATTTCATTTATGCCAATATTTATTAATAACCATCAGATCAATCAAATTTTGAAGTTTTGGTAGGAGAGGATGATCAGAACGAGCAGAAATTCTAAGTATATATCTATCTGATAAAAATTGTCTGCGTAAAAACAATGGAGAGTCGAGGGCTTGTAACTGGAGAGTATTCGTAGGGGAAGATTTCATGGCTACTAGTATTATGGGTAAGCATTGATATTGTGTTTTATCTACTTTTCCTAGAGAAACCTTGCTACATTGTTCCAAGAGAAAACCAACATAATCAATTACGCCTCGGACAATGGCATTGTAAAGTAATTTTTGAGATAATGGATGATCCCCCCACCAAACACCCAAAAGGCATCTAAGAATGTTAATATTGTACTGGCACTTTTGATTTGTCAGCTACATGACCAAAACGACAGCAGCTGAGGCACTGGATTGTAAGGAATTGGTACAGTCCTACTGGCAAGGCAGTGTATAGACAGAAAACTCTGGATGGAAGATCCTGACCATTAAATGTCAACACAACTGAGCCAGTTGGGATCCAAACAGTATTACCATCAATTGAGGACTTTCGGTTAAGACGTCTAGCCTTTAGAAAGTATCCGCAACTATCTGGGACATTAGTACCACTAATAAATTCGTCCATGGACATCTCTGTGAGAACATTTCGAACGACACCCATACGAGTAACATTGTAAGTGGGAACAGTGGCAGTGAACTTGTTTGATTGTAAAACAGGATTAGAGAGAAACTCATTGGCAGCTTTTGGTGACGAAAATTCCACACTAATCCTGTTTCTACCAACCTTAGCTATTCCGTCCTTTTTAATACACTGAACTCGAGAGTTTGTCATAACTTGACCGAATTTAATGGGATTTATGAAAGCACCGGGAGAAGGATGGTCTTCTGAGTGGGAAATATGTACAATAAACGGTCCTATATCTGCATCTGTATACTTCTTGGACTCTAATAAACTTGGGTGATTGTACACCTGTTGTACAGATGCAGATGGGGGAACAATCCCTTTTGGCAGAGCCTGAACCTCATCAATGGCATGTGACCGTTTGGTACTTTGGGATGTATGTTCCATAACCTCCCCCGGCAAACAGGCCAAGCGACCAGTCCCCGGAGGAGGCCACAGAGGCAGGATCAGGAGGCTCGAGAGGAATCGACATGGTCGTCCTCAGCAATCTTTAACAGGATATTACCTTTCACACATAAATACACAAAAAGCAACACAAAAGGCTACAAAACACTCAAACAAAACAAATGTAAACACAAAAAATCTACAAATTTCGAAGATCAATCACAAACACGTGCTATCATCAACCCTCCGAAATATTTTTTTCGGCTACAGGACTCTAAACATCTCTTAAGAGACTCAAAAGTTTACAATTACTTGGAGTAGAGAAAAATCTTCTAATGCAATCAAAAGACTGCTTTTTATGTTCGGTTTTTGTCGTACTTGTACCAATTATCAATGTAGAATTATAGAAAACGGTCCTAAAAT
>JAFELO010000763.1:475331-494963 GCA_017140195.1 Eumaeus atala
AAACGCAATTAAATTCTATAAAAGAAATAACCCCTTCTGGGGGTAAAGGGACTGTTACAGGTTTAGTTAGACTTTTAAATACATTTAATTAATGATGACCGATTAAACAAGAGGGTACCTCCTTATTCACAATCAAGAACAATCTTAAATAGAAAATACAAGAAACAAACAATTTAATCAATCCAGTTTTTGATAATGATTAGAAAAAATGAGGGAACGAGGTCTTATCTCGGCAGTTGTCCGCGACTGCCTGCTGCAACCCGGTATAGTGATATCCTCGCCCCTGCAAGGGGGCGGTTTTTCGCGGTCGGAGCTACTTGCTCCCTACGCGAGGTAGCTACCGCAGCGTATAACAATACGCCGGTCTTTGGGGTAGGGATATTTGCTGTTGGTAGGGGTGCCAGTCCGAGGGACTGGGACGGTTTCTCCATGTCTCTGTCGAGTGGTGGGGTCTCGGCAAGGATTGGATCGCGACCCAGTGTCGGAACTTAGCTGTCCTACCCAGCTGGGGTGTTAGTACATTTGACGGTTAGTGTGGAGGGGACGAAGGTATGTTTACCGGGCTAGCCCATTGGGGAACTTCGCGGTTCCACTACAGCCCCCCCAGGACGGACCTTATACCATACCTACAAAATTTATTGTAAAGAAAAATAAAATAAAATAGTAAAAGTGAAAAATACAACTGTAAAATGATGAGTAACATGGTTTAATCCTTGTTACCAAGCGGGGTTCTGGGATAGGGTTTTTGATCTGGTGGTCTACTGTGCCAGGGAGCTATATTTTGAATATGGTGATGATCGGATGAATCTGCTTTGTCGAACAGGTTCTGGGATAGGTGTAGGATGTGTTGGTCTAGTGTGGTGATGTGTAGGTCGCGGTGTATGACATCGTTCCTCACGTAACGCGGCGCTCCGGCTACCAACCTGAGGGCTCGGTTCTCCTTGGCGCGAAATCGCTGTTTATGCGAGTCCGTTACCAAGTGGTACCAAGCCGGCGCCGCGTACGTGAGTCTCGAACGTATGTATGTGTTGTATATGGCAAGTTTAATTTTGATGGGTAAATGTACAGTCATAACCGGGCGCAACAATTGTGTTGCAACCCCTGCGAGGTCGAGCCCCTGAGCCGAGGTGGTGGACGTAAAGATTTGGACATTAGCAGGGTTTGAGTTTTGCTAGGGTTGACTGACAGGCGCCATTTCTGGAGCCAGTCCGGTAAAAGATTTAGTGCTCTCTGGAGCTTCTGGTCCATGTGGATACCGCAAGGAAGGCTGTGTCGTCCGCATACAGCACTAGTTTGGTGTCCACCGTAGTCGGGGTATCGGCCACGTACAGGTTGTACAAGGCGGGCGAGACACAGCTTCCCTGCGGTACCCCCACTGATATCGGGTGGGCTCCCGAATTGGCGTCTTCCACCCGCACGCGGAACGTTCAGCCTTGCAGGAAGGACGCGACCAATTTTACGAGGAGACTGGGGACTGGAGTGTCAAGCAGCTTGTGGACAAGACCATCGTGCCAGACACGGTCGAAGGCTTTCTCCATATCCAGGAAAACGGCGCCGGCCGTTTCCTTTTTATTCAACGCGTCGGTGAGCATGTGTATCACTCTGGCGCGCTGAAGGGTGGTGCTATGCCCTGGTCTAAAGCCAAACTGTTCCGGGCGCTGCGGCAAGTAAGAAGTCATCAGTCTGAGGAGTAGTCCCTCGAAGACTTTGGAAATTGTAGGTAAGAGAGAGATAGGTCTGTAACTGGCTGCTTTTCTTATGTCTTTCCCCTGATTTGGTATCATAATAACCAGGCCAGTCTTCCAAATCCCTGGGAAGTGCCCTGTCCGGATGATGCCGTTAAAAAGCCGCGTAATAGTTGGCCTTGGGAGGTAGGCGTCTGAGCATGAGGTTGGTAATATTGTCAAGGCCTGGGGCCTTGTTAATTTTGAGCCGTGACAGAGCACGCTAGACCGCTAGACTGTTCCAGGGGAAAGAACTAGGCTAGGGTCGGCCTCAAAAAAGCTATTGTGGAACTCGCTTACATGTTGCAACCCGGATGAAACTACTTCCAATATATAATTATAAATAAAGGAAGAGCTCTGAAAAGGAACACACAGACAACAAGATCGCGTCCCATTCTTTCCCGTTCTGTTACAATAAAATAGAATATACCCCCAACATTTACACGTGACATATACTGTTCAAACTGACACAATAACGATACGATCCACCGAATTAATAGGCATACAGATCATGTAAATATCTGTATCAAAATGCACACATAAGAAAATTAAGACATTTTAACATTAATAAAGATTTTTCGAAACATAAGACATGAAACATGGTGTCGGCAAGAAATCATGAACTCACCCTTTGGAAAAAGAAAAAATGTGACATTTCTTCGACACCAAGCACGCCTTTAGTCTGACAGTCAAATATGACAGATATACTTTCTTTAAATGTTTAAGTAGCAAAAACATAATTGCTGCTACTGTTGCATCGCAGAAAAACCCAAGACAAATTTTTGTATACTCGTAAATCTCTTCTTACAAAATGAGTGCGCCGAAATTTTAAGTTCATCCATTCCTTTGCACCTATCATGGGATGTCAATACTAGACTGTACTAAGAAGATATCCAAGGTGAACGAACGATGCGCGCAACCAACCGCCCGCGGCGATTGGCACGGAAACCTCCGTGCGCACACGCAAATGACCGGATTTTTTTTTAGCGTAGGGTTGAACAGTTTAGAAGAAATCTTTTAGTGTATTATATTAGGCTCCTATGGGCCATGAGAACTTTCACAATCCACACGGTAATCTACATCACAATATAATATAGTAAGGGTCACCTCACGCCACGCGCCGCTGCGAGACGCATCGCAACATCGCGAGACATTGTAAAATCGTTGGTAACACGACACCTCGCTGTGCAGAGAGGCGCCGCGCGTCGTAGAGCAACGTGTCTGGATTGCCGTGAATTTTTGGATTCTGGATAACAATGTCTGAACAATGTGTTCATAAGCCAAAGTATGAAATTCACCATGAATTCTTCTATTTCTCCATAAATGATGCATACAAATACTCCTGTGCGATATCTTCTTTTTAATTGTATCGTTTATTCTTCTTCCTCTTCTGCAAGAGTCCTATTATAACAAGATCCCAGGCTATCATTATAATTTCACTCGAACAGTCGACCGAACTGCATCAATTCTACACGTAGTCTGGGCGGAAATAATAGAGAAGTCGCCACGGAGGTCTCCGCTACGCATCGCGGCGTCCGGTCGCACAGCTTCGTGACCAACCAAGATCGTAAGTTCAATTTCGGTTAGACTCTACAATGTTAAAAAAAATGCGAAAGTTCCGATCTTTATCAATCACACCAAAACTACTAAAAAAGATTTTGATAAAACTTGGCAATGTTATAGCATAAGTACCAGAATAACATATATGCTATAGAAATGTTCCCCATGGCTTTGTCTGCGGGTGAAACCGCGGGGCAGACCTAGTGTGAAATAAAAATCGAACTATTATCTTGATGAGATAAAAATATTTAAGTTTTTTATTCACATTGACATTGTTAAATTTATCGTTGTGACCTCTTCGGTGTACTACATTGTGTAAGTAATTACAAATATAAAATGTGTATTTCATCATATTTTTGTCGTAGATGTTCGGTCAAATTGACTGTCGGCCTTCGACTTGATATCTTCTACAGAATATTATAGGTATTTGTACATACCTAGGACATACCTAGGAAACATAATTATTAGCAGACTATTGCGATGTAACATATGTTGTACAGTAGAAAACCTATTATCAACATCATCAGCCTGTGTCTGTCCCCTGCTGGACAAAATCTTTTCTCAAGGAAAGCCGACTAACCTCTTGCTACTCGCATCCATCATGCACAAAATGAAGTAAAAATTATTTTCTTTATAGAGTAGGTGGGCAAACGAGCTATAGGAGCCCTGTTACGACTACCGACGTCCAGATAATGACTATGCCGATGCGTTACACTCCTTCTCCTTCCCCCATGGACAACCGGCTACTTACAAACCGCACCAAACGCGACACTGAACTCGACACATTACGGCGGTATTATGTGAGCGTGAGTTACCTCCCCGGTCGTGCCGGCCCAACTCCGTCGCTTAGGAGGATGTAGTGTCATGCACTATGTATGGCACTACGTCAAATATATGATGAAATAAAAATCTGTAATGTGCTACAATGTGAGTTATTGGGTTGCTATAAAATAAGTGGGAATATAAAAAAGAGTGATTCGGAGTCGCTCAAGAAGGGTTACATCATCATCAGCCCTTATCGGTCCACTGCTGGACATAGGCCTCTCAATGAACGCCAAGACGACCGATCTCCTGCCACTCGCATCCATCCCGGACGGGCTACTGCACGGAGATCGTCTTCCCACCTGGTGAACGGTCGACCAACACTTCGCTTTCCTAAACGCGGCCTCCACTCCAGAACCTTACTGGCCCATCCGCACTCTCTTCTTCTGAGTGTGTCACCAGCGCATTGCCAATTCAGCGAGCCTATTCGTTGCGTGATAGGGTTCAATAGCAACCAAAAAAATTATCCCACATCCCTTTAACCATACCCTAAGAAGTAACTTACCAATGTAGTGTACCAATTTACAATTCTGAAAGAAAAAGAAATTTAGCTTAAAAATATAATAAAAAATTATAACTTAATTAATTACAAATCAATATTTTTTTTAATTAGAATTACAAATGTAAGTAACTTTTAAGTTTAAGCTTTCTAGTTATAAAATATAAATTATCACTAAAATACTGAAACTGTTTTACACATCTGTCATAATGCAGGTGTACCATGTACGCAACTACAAAATATTATTTTACAAAACTATAAAAATTATTATTATTCATTGTTTAAATGTAAATTCACAAATATATATAAACATTAAAATAGTTACATTGATGTTCTATTCTACATACATTATGATTAATCATTTCATACAATTATTATTTGCCTTATTATGATTAAACTCAAATCTCTTGATTATTTCTTTTCTTAAAGTATGTTACAACTTTGAGCCCTTTCATTATTTATAATTTCAAGTATACTAAATTATTTCAGAGAAAGAGAAGACTTTAATTACCAAGTCTCTATACAGTCACACACTTTAAATGTTGGCTATACACATTGTGCCAGTATTTCTTGGCATTGCCTTGGAGGAAAGTTCACTATGCATTAATTTAACTATTATCTTGATAAGATAAAAAATATTTAAATATATAGGTCTTACTAGTTGACAACTAACTATTAACATTGGCAGTCCAACCAAATTTTTTTCTTTTTTCAAAATACCAATACAAAATGATCAATATGCCAAAATGTAAATAACAATTCAAAATTTTAGTTCAAGGACTTGGCCCAATGTGTATAGCCTACAAAAATGAGGACTACATAACTAAAAGTACAAAAAAACACATGACACAAGTTGCAATAGTTCTTCCTCATTTTATCAAGTATCAAAGGATGATTTATTATAGAACTAGCGTCTCGTCCCAGTTTCGCCCTATGAAAATACCTACCAGATTGTCACCTCAACAAATTATACACTAAAATCTTCCTTGGCAATCGCTCTATCCATTGGTGAAACCCAAAATACCATTCAGATTTTTTAAAGAGAATCAATCACATACAGATAAACACCTTTTGGGACTTTCTATCTAAGATGACATAATAACTAAACAATCAATATCATGTTTCCTGTTTGTTGGCTTCTGCTGTTTCAAACTAATATAATGATTAATGGAAGTGTTGTGATTTATAACATTGTTCTCTTAGATTTTTCTATCATAGGCAAGTTTATATGATGTTGGTTGTAGACTATAGCAAAATATAATTTATTAATAAACTATAATTAAGCATACCAATTTCTATTATTGGTATTTTGAAATATTTTACTATTCAAAAATCAAAAGAAATTATATGATATATCTGTCATTAACATGCATTACACTCTTGCACAGTTATAACACTCAGATATTTATTAATTATAAAATATTGAGCCAATTGTGTCCTATTTTGAATTAGTAGTATTCGATTGCTATGACATGAACAAAAATTATGATAAATTATATGGTCTATAAACTTTAAGTATCCAACAAAGAAAAAATTTAATTCAAAATGAATTGATACAATACATTATACGGAAGTTGAAATTATCTATTTTATAGTCATATGTATAAAGTAGTAATAATATTACAAGTATCAGCAATATTGATTTGTTTATTCTCATGTAGATAATTATATTATTTCACAGAATGTCTTTTCTGTCATTTTATTTCTATATGCTTTTAGGAACTATTTTAATATAGATATAATAATACTAATTATAATATTAATAGATATGCTAAATTTATTTATATCTGAACAATGTCATATCAAGTAATTTGCAAAGCCATTATTTCCTTTTTATTTAAATAGACAAGTCATGGGTTGATTAGGTAAAATAATCGTTAACAAATTCTACTGTATTGTAAATGCACCACATACAATATTCATTTAAAATACTTGAATGTTGTAAATAAATTTGCCACTTACAACCTTCTCACATTCACACATTAAAACCATAATGCATTTATACTTACTTAACATGCCTACTATGTACATTGTACTATGTTTATACCAATGCTAAGATATGAGGTCAGCTTTAAAAAAATATATTCATTAATGAAACAAATTAATTTTGCCTATAATTTATCCAATATTACACAACTAACCTGAAGTTAACAAAATGCACAATATGCACAGGAGTACAGACAATCAACTTCAGCCTAATCTTGTCACATAGTTTGATTCCTATTTATAACACCTGTCTTTTAAGTATATTAGCAGTTTACTACACATAAATAGATATATTGGCATGGCCAGAAATGCATGTATTAGGAAATTGTTTCAGGCTCTGGCTCATCATTAGAGATAGCTCTCGGAGGAGAGCTATGAGTATTTAATTGTGAAAACACTTCTTTCTCACCGAGAGCCAACGGATCAGGCTGTGAACAAACCATTATAGGTGACACCATCATAGGCGAAGGAGAAACAGGCCTCACCATACTAGGGCCCGTTGCTTCTTGTTCTTCTAAAAACCTATCCATGTAATCTGTATGGCCAGGATGTAATGTGTATTTTTTCTTTTCCAAACGAGTTTTATTTGCAAATATATCATGTCTCTCAGTTTTTTTCCATATATAATAAAATTGTACTAGCTCACCAACAGAACGTGTTCTTACTTTCTGTTGACGAATTTGGTGAAAATCTTTACCATGAACTTTAATTCCACTTTCAAAATTTCTACACTCCTCCTCAGACCACACACTTGCGTGTGATGGTGCCTGAGCAGAAATCCTCCTTCTTCTAAGTGCTTCTTCAACATTGTGTCCACATTGTTGAAGTAAAAATAGAGCCTCTTCATCATCTCGAAGTTGCTTACCTCTAGGTACCACATCTGCACCAGATCCCGAGTTCATCACACAAATTTTTCGCATGTACTCTTCTATATCTTTTTCATCAAGTACACTTGGGTTCCATAGTAATTTATCTTCATTTTCATAAGGTAAGGCATCATCATAACTACATAGTCCTTCTGGTATCCCTGCCTGGAAATCACTACCAACCATAATGGTTTTCTTCCAATCATCTTCATCGGGACTATAATCATAGTCATCTTCTTCTTCAGAAGGTGGTCTAGAGCCTGACCTTAAACAACGCGTCGCTTCAGGACTAGTAGTCTCTGTATATAACTGTTGGAGTGCAGATTCCGTCTTTCCATTCTCTTCAAGCACCACCTCTGGTTGTTGTTCGGGTAATACTTTATCCATCTTTCTGTTATAACCATACAATGCAAGTAATTCTTCTAATGGCATATCACCTTCTCGTTGCAAACTATTAAGTTCCGCTTTGGGATCTTGATGCTCACCAGCAGCTATAGCTTCTTCTTCGTCTAATGTTCTCTCGTCATCGAAATCATTTACCATCATATCAATAGTAGGTTCGAATAGAGACTTGTCGTTCCCCACATCCATACTGGCATCGTGTTCATTTACTGTGGCTACCAGCGCACACTCTGACATGACTACCACCAGAATCTTTCCTCTAACATGACACCTGATAGATTTTTATACATTTATACTGCTCAAAATTATTTTCACTACGCTTTACACTCAGAATAAATGTTTACTGTGATAATGTAATTAAATAGTCTAACCAACAAAACAAAAATATTTTGACACGGAACCAAACTAGAACTCAACTCCATTCTGAAAAATGTTGCCAGATCAAAATTAATTTGCGTACCAATGTCGAAAAACCTTTTTATTAATTTATTACAAAAACTAATTTTGTACAATTTCGTATATTTCGAAAATATAAATAAGGATCTACTATAAATATTTATTTTAAACTAAAATAGAAAGTGTATGTAATTATTGAATTTTATTAATTGATCTCGTTTCGTTGGAGTTATGGAAGTATCCAATATGATATTAATTATCTATTCAATAAGCGTACTACTTATTGAATGAGCCCAGGGCATAACATATTTGTTTTATATTGGTATATTAGTATGTAACATATAACTGCTGACATAATTCAATTCATGTCATGAAAAGAAATAAAACTGCGATTTTGTTATACACTAACTTAAATATATAACGAAATCAAGCAATTAAAACTGACACCGGTGATTACATATATTTGCTTACCAAAGTATGTTTCTGCAAAATATATTTTAATTACTTGACATAATAAAAAAAACCGGCCAAGTGCTTCAAACTCACTCAATTTGAGTTTTCAGTTCCGTAGCAACGAGAGGATACAATGCTTGTAGGCATTATATATTTTTAAAGGTCCGTCCGACTGTCCTTCCGTCGACCGTCTGTACGTCTATGTTAGATCATTTACGCGTCGCCAATGGATTCCCGCTATCCCATAGAAAATATGCACATAGACGGCTATCTTAAAGACTGGAAAAATTCATGTAATCTGTTGAGACGTTGCCAATATTAGTATTTGAAGTAAACTTCAGCTGTAATTATTTAATTTTTATTATTGTAAACAGGACCTGCGTTTGACAACAATCTTACCTTACGGAAAGTGACGATGCGGTCGTAGATATAGCACACTGGTCGAGTAAATACCTATCCACTATTGACTTAAACACGCCTGGATTATAATTTGAAGGAAAAACTGAAGCTCGATCCTTCCACGTGTTCTTGAGAAAAAAGTTTTGACATACATATAGAAGACCAACAAAGTGATCATATTGGGGTTACGTGTTTTCCTTTTAAGTTTCAGGACCCTAAAAACGGTGAACGGAAAATATGGGACAGTGCAGCGCAAGAACTTGCGGTGTAGATTTCATTAGTTCTCATTTGGAACTAAGAAACATTTATTTAGTGCTATTATTAAACTTTTGAAATACGACTCATTAAGGCGTACGCTGTACATTTGAAGTATTGCCCTATACGGCTGCGAGACGTGGACACTTTCGCAAAGGGATAGAGCGAGACTGGAAGCTCTTGAGATGTGGTGATGGTGCAGCATGGACCAGAAGCTGGATGGAAATGGTCCCCAACGAAAACGTGATGGAAAGGTCGAAGGAGAAGAGGTCTTTGCTGAGGACGATTGTAAACACACCAAAAACAGACCACCCTGTCCTAGCAGCCTAGGATAAAAATAAATAGGAGACCAGACTTAAAACAGCATTTCAAATACGAAGGTTAAAGGTCTCATTTGGGAATAATTTAAATGCGTATATAGGGAAACACTCAGCGGGCTATTGAACGTGCTATGTTGGCCCGGGTGTTTCTTTGACCGATATAATTCGTAACGAAGTCATAAGGCAGATAACTAAATCAATACTGGGGTGGCCAGGACGGGTTCGGTGGTGCAAGGCGGATGACATTTGGTAAACATTATATTTTCTTTCTTTTAACATTTGCGAAATGGTAGAGGAAGATTCAGAGTAGCTATATAGACCAGCTATAAGAAAGAATAAATGTCATGTCTTATGGGAGTCTAAAAAGCCAGGCAGAGAGAAGAAGCGATTACCAAGAACTGCTCAGTCAAGAGCCTCGATCTTGAATTAATGACGAATATGATGATTGTTTTCATATTCTGTTTCCATCGTTCATCAATTATCATTATCCACCCTCACCAGTCCTCTGCTCGACATAGGCCTCTTTCAATGAACGCCAAGACCGAAGATCTCCAGCTATACGCATCCATCCCGGACTAACTACTGCACGGAATTCGTCTTTCCACCTGGTGAACGGTCGACCAACACTTGGTTTTCCTAAACGCGGCCTCCACTTCAGAACCTTAGTGGCCCGTCTACTATCTGATCTTCTGAATGAGTGATCGGCCCATTGCCACTTCAGTTAGCTTATTCTTCACGTGATATCGGAAACTTTAGTTCTCTGCCTTATGCCTTCGTTGCGAATTCTGTCGGACGGAGAAATATCCAACATAGCACGTTCAATAGCCTGTTGAGTGAAACGTGATCACAAGTCAACGAGGCATTGTAAGGCTGTGAAAAATACATGTCTTATATAATATTTCATTTGACTAAAATCTTGTGTTTCTGTTAGAAATTATCAGATTTTTATAGTTAGAACCTGATAGTTAACACATTCAGTGCCAGTAACCCGCCGTGCGGGTTGAACTGATTGCACATAAAATGCCGGTGACCCGCTTGGCGCGATTTATATTTATTTACAGTATTTCCTGAACTAACATTTAGTTTTATTTGAAATTTCGTTTACGTCTTCTATGGTTTAAAACCTATTAAAAGTAATAGTGGCGTCAAAAATTAGAAGCTTCAATATTTTTTTAATTTAAAAAAATATATGTTAAAAGCCGGTACATACATTAAAATAAGTGGTTGTCAACAGTTTTGAACTACCAATATTTTTACATTCGTGTCTGTAGTTTCGCTTTAATCCTACATATAAAATGAATAACAGTTATTAAAACTTTACATTGCGCAAAAACTAAAAAACTACACAATATTCAATAGGCTTTTATCGATCTAATATGCAGTTCCTCTAGTAATTTACCCAATCCTACATTAAAATAGGTGTCCCATTTTCATCGACAGCCTCGTATATTATATACGTTAATGTACATACATCAATTGATATAATTATTTTCTCAGACATTATGACAATATGATCAGAAATAATAATCTTACTACATATGTCGGTTATTTCCTGTAATATTTTTCTAACATACATTTAATGTGGACCTAGTTTTTTTTATATCAACGCGAGCAATTACGAGTGGTCCAGCTATAATGTGACCGAAATATGTTTTCACCGACAAAGTCAAAATTGCACAATAGGCAGCCACTTCACTTTTATCGTTCTCGAATCTATAATTTTGTCAACGCTACTCGCTATGTCGCGCAGCGGGTTCATGGAAAATATCAGCGGCATCCTTGATTTAGTATCAAAATTTGAAGTGGTCCTGAATGTGTCAACAACATTACACTGGTACAGAGCCGATTGCCTTATTTAAAAAATAATTGTAAAAGAGGAAGAGCAAAGGTAATACGTCTGTCACCAGTTGTCATTTGTCAAGTATGTACAATAGTTGAACATACAAGTAAAACACTGGTAAAACTAAGATAAAACAATAAATATTTCTTTTTCTTATTGTAATATTACATTTAAATAATAAGGAATTATGAATTATAAAGCTACTTTATTTAAATAATATTTATGTAACTATAAACATTTGCATAGGTAAAATGCCGCAAAATATTGTCTTTTTGTTAATGACAGTGTTTAGATTAGCTTTTAGTTTTTCTGATGTTGGAAAATGGGATTTACCAATGGATGGGGTAAGTGTACATTGAATATTTATTTTATAGATCCGCTTTGTGGATACATGTCTGTGCAATATTGTAGCCTTGCTAATCTATTAGAAGTTTAAAATAGTTTGCATAATTGTCTACATTTTACAGGAAAGCTGTAATTTTACATTAGCTAAATCTCTTTTTCAAGACTCAAAATTGATAGTGGAAAGTAAGTACTTTGACAAGTTCTTAACATTTTTTCTAGCCTGTGTGCTCTGCTTTTTATGCCATATGGAATTTACAGAAATTTTCTAAGCAGATCACATTAGCCAAGTGTAAGGATAATAATTATTTTAATATTGTGAAATTGTGTAAGAAAAGAATTAACATAAATTACCGTTTATGCCACATGTAATGGGCAACAATTATTATATGAGAAGAAAGGGCAAGAGAGATGAGGGTTAATTCTTATATATCTTAAGTTATTATTCATAAAACATATAAGGCATGTCAAAAAATCATACATTAGTGGCAATTTGAACTGTAAATGAAAATCATTTTGTCTGTTCAAATAAACACTTAGTAGTTTGTAAGTTTCATATTTTTTCATGATTCATAAGCCTCGTGATCAAAGATATTACTATTGGATGCTAATTAAATATACCATAATATTTTTCAGTGCAATGTGAAGTCACAGTACCTACAAATATTACTGTGGCATATTCCTGGAGACAAACTCCATGTTCACCAGATTATTTTCATTACTTCGAAAAGGTAAATGAACAACATGATTTAGTTACTGATTGATTATTATATAACATTCATTATTTGGCATTGGTATTTAAGCTTAAATATAAATTCTGTACCTTCAGAGAATAGTGGAATGCACAGATGTGGTGGAAAGACCGTCTTACGAAAGCAACTACAGCAGTGCTCAAGTTATTAATGTTGTAGAGACTTACACATGTACAAACAAAAGAATCATATATTTTCATAATAATAATAAGATTCCAAATGGTGACTCTAAGAAGGATGCAACAGACATACAAGCAGTTAGTATTGTTTGAATATTTTTTTTACTTTTGATTCACAAGAGAATATCTTTAGGATCGGATAGTCTAGGATGGACTACACAGCCCTACATTCTTCTACAAAAAGTAAGCAACTTTATGTATATTAAAAAGATTTTCTTTCGTACACTCAAGTTTAGAACAATTTATGTCAAATAGTAGTTCTTTCTTTATAATTTTAAAGCAGTTAAGCAAACTCTAGATCTGTCAACAGTAATGATATTTCTTTCAGATTTAGTTTTTATATTATTTCTTGTAACATTATTTCTTCTAATAGTTTCAGAAAGCTCCTTTATTCACAGTGGATAGAGAGGGTGTTTATATGCTATCCATGACTGTTCATAGCAATGTGAAGTTTCAAGTAAACTTACATATTCAAATGGTTTCACCTTCTGGCTATCTATCAGCTGCTATATGGCCCCTATTACCGGTAAGACATGTTTCTACTTGAATTTATATTATTCATTTTTACATTTTTTCTTTGTAGTAACACTTAAAGAAATAAGTCACTTCAAAATTATAAATAAAAATGTTCTAATTATCTGTTTATCAACTGCTTTGTCATCTATTACATTAATTAATGAAATGAGACTTTTGTTTGACAATTTGACTAATCAACATAGATTTTAAATGCACTTTTTTAAAATGTTTATTCAGTATTTTCAAGTTACATTAGATTCTTAATAATATTCAAGCCGTTTTAAGTAGGAACATAATTGTGTCAACAGACATCACATCATCTCATTAATTTGGGTATGCGAGGAGCACAACTTTTTTCCCACAGACTTCATGCAAAAATTATATCCTTCAGGGTCATTAGAAGCGGCCTCTGTCAATCTCGATTAAGGTTCACATATGTAGTATACACAGTGCTGGATTAAACTAATGTGGGACCAGTAGCAATTGATATTTTTATTACTTAGTTGACCAGGATCAACACAGGTCAGGTTGATCACGATCTGTACAGGTATTGGGTACACAAGAAGAGCCGCTGCTGCCCAGACCGTTTTTGAAAGAAATTAGTTAGTGGTCTACCAGACCCTGAGTTAATGTGTAGACATGTCTTGCTTTAGATGGGTAAGTTATTTATGTAATTTTTTTTAAATATTATTTGTAGTTTTTTGGAGTGATGTGTGGAGTGTACACAGTTCTATGTACATGTTGGCTGATCGTGTGTGCCTTGCAATGGCGGGACCTCCTTAGAATACAATATTGGATTGGTGGTGTGGCTTTACTTGGAATGATAGAGAGCGCAACATACTATGGAGTATATTCGTCAATCAACAGAACTGGGTGAGCATTTTAATTTATAATTATATATAATATAAGGCTGTGTGGGGAGAACCAAAGAATACCCCCAACCTCAATCCAAGCCCTCAATTCATACGTAAAAGTCGTCAAAGGGCAATGGCCTCTTAGGATCTAGGAGGCTTCAGCGACCTGGTTGTTTAGTGTCCCGTCTGCTGCATAGTGACAGTGAAGTAGACGGGAGCGCCGGACAGCGGTCGTGCCGAGTGACGGATAATGCTTTGGAGGACGTCTTTAAGACTTTAAACTGGACAGAATAAATGTTAACGGCGAGTACCTCTCACATCTTCGTTTCGCCGACGATATCGTTGTGTTGGCCGAATCGTTGGAGAGCTTGCAAGAATTGCTGCACAGCCTAAATTAATCCTCCCGATGTATTGACCTTAGGATGAACTTGGACAAGACGGAGGTCATGTTCAACGAACACGTTCTCCCTAGGCCGGTCAATGTCGACGGTGTTATTCTCGAAGTCGTAGACGAATACCTCGGGTAAATATTGCAATTAGGTAGACATAACTTCGAGAAGGAAGCCGATAGAAGGATTTAGTTGGGTTGGGCAGCATGCCGGAAGCTTTGTCACATTCTCACGTCGCCTATACCGCAGAGCTTGAAGACCAAAGTCTTTAACCAATGCGTTTTCCCCGTGATGACCTACGGGACCGAAACATGTTCTCTTAATTTAGGACTGGTCCGCAAGTTTGCGGTAGCTCGACGGGCTATTGAACATGCTATGTTGGATGTTTCTCTGTCCGGCAGAATTCGTAAAGAAGTCATAAGGCAGAGAACTAAGGTATCCGATATCACGCGATTAATAAGCTCGTTGAAGTGGCAATGGGCTGGTCACACACTCAGAAGAACAGATAGCAGATGGGCCAGTAAGGTTCTTGAGTGGAGGCCGCGTTTAAGGAAAAGGAGTGTTGGTCGACCCTTCACCAGGTGGGAAGACAGATCTCCGTGCAGTAGCCGGTCCGGAATGGATGCGAGCAGGAGATCGGTCGTCTTGGCGTTGAATGACGCCTATATCCAGCTGTGTACCGATAAGGGCTGATAATGATGAATGATAATACTTTTAATCCCCTAGCAGTTTTTTTTTTAATAAAACCAAACATGATTGACCCAAGGAGCCTTCGTAGAACACATGAGTCTAATATCTATAATGTTGGAGTATAATTTTGGATAATTAGTAGTCAGTTATAGAATACTGAAGTCTGTAAAGGCAAACTGATGATCATATTAATGGCTGGCTCTACTGAAGTGGAATTCCAAAACGCAAGAAAGAACACATTTGCAAACAGGTTCCATTCATGTATTGCAGAAGAATTGGGCATCTGATTCATGAAACAATGTGATGGCTGTGCTTGTTACAATTTGTGTGATTCTGAAGGTCTGAATGTCATCACGGGCAGTGGTGGGAATGTATGTCGTTGTAATGAATAACCATGGTTACCAATGCATTAAAAAAGTCAACATGATTCATAGTTATAATCCAAGAGAACCGTAGATGGAGATATGTATCCCAATTCTCTCGAGTTCGCGACAATGGTGTTCAAAGTTATTAACTACTCATATAAAGTGTAACAACCATACAAATGAAATGGAACACCCAAATTGTTAGTATGATTTATTACTAAAACGTTTACGCGATCCGCACGAAATTCGCCCGTTCATAACGGGGCCGCTTTGTTGCCTTAACAAATTATACGCTCAAACCTTGCTCGGATCTATCCATGAGTGAAAACCGCATGAAAATCCGTTAAATAAATTTTGAGAAAATCGGTCGTATACGCAGAGCTTCTGTGGACTTTTTTTTATAATATGCATTGTATAGTTAAGGTATAATATTACACGTTATAAATAACACAATGCAAAGGAATTAGACATTTAATACCAAATGTAGGTAAGATTGACGGTTTTTAAAGTTAACTGTAATCTTTAACTACATTAACAAAATATTGCTAGTGATAAGGTTTACATAGTTAGGCACTTAAACGTACCTGGTGTTATCGGTGCCTAATAATTAATATTGAGGAAGTCATACTACGATTAGTTTCCTTGTTAGCGATGTAAATATAAATAATAAAGTGGTCTTATTTTATGTAAACATGGCATTTTATTTATTTTACATGAAAGTAAAGAAAATAATAACATGACAAGGTCTTGTGAATTATAAAGAAATAAAAAGTTGACAATAATTAAATATAATACAGGGATAATTTAAAACCTCATAGGACTAGATCCTCGACTTCTGTTCTACGACCTTTGAAAATTTGTTGGATCTTTATTCCACGCAAAAGTAAAAACATTAACATAATTGTCCGCTTGAACGTGCTTGCAAAGAGGGGAGTTGATGACGAGACGGAGGACAAAACCCTCATCACGTTGCCATAGTCACCTTCTAACATTAGACCACAGTTGTTATCTAGACGTAAAGTCTGGTCTCCAAAAAATAAATGGACCAGCATCGTATATACTAGAGCAAGAGCTTGACCATTTCTTTGCCACTAAACAGTAATTGATTATGCATTCATGTTAAATGAACAGCGATGGCACGTCTTATTTTTATTTCAAACCACTAAATCAAGGAGTGGCCAGTTACTGATCTGTTTATCAGTTTACGTTATGTTTTAATTTTATACAGGATATTCAATGCGGAGGCGTACATGTTCGCGGAGTGGGTGTCCGTCGCGAAGCGAGCCCTCGCACGAATGCTAGTCATTATAGTCTCTCTGGGCTTTGGAATAGTTAAGTAAGTTAATTAGCTCTGTAATGTTACGATGGCGTACGGAACAAGACACCAGTGTCGCCAAGAGTGCCTTAGATACTGTACTTTGCATATGTAAAGGTATATAACAACTAGAAAGTTATTTTTTGCCCCGATCTAAATAATAATATTTCTTTTCTATATTCCCACTTATTACATACTGTTATATGTTTTTTTTTAAATAAAAATCTTGTTGACCCGCCTAAAACCTTTTTCTCTCAAATGCTTTGCATTGTAACTTTTGTTATACGCGAATACCTAATTCCACTTTAGCAAGACAACAATCCTTCAAGCAAAACTGTATCCATAGTATCCTTCTATGAGGGGTCATAGAAATGAAATACGTTATCCTTCAGTTCTCATGTTATAAGACCTATTTTTGAAAATTCACGCGTTCGTAGTCATGAAAAACACTGCAACTAATCAAATCATCCCTAAAACGATTTGCTTAGTTGCTGGACGTTGCTAAGCAGTTAACACACCGAGAACGCTGGCGTCACTGCGTTCTTGTCGCCAACAGTGCAGGTGTCTACAGAAAAGAGAATATGTGTGTGCAGGCCACGTTTAGGTCCGGCGCTGCAGCGCGTGGTGGGTGCGGGCGGCGCGTGGGGGCTGCTGGCGGCGCTGGAGGCGTGGCTGCGGCTGCACCACAAGGCCGAGGACTCCAACCGCGACTTGTTGCTGGCCGAAGCGCCACTATCTCTACTGGACAGCGCCATCTGCTGGTGGCTGTTCGTGTCGCTGGCGCACACCATGCGCACGCTGCAGCTGCGCAGGTGAGTCACACGTCAGCTCTCTGCGACCGAGGCGCTGCTGGACAGCGTCATCTGCTGTTGGCTGTTCGTGTCGCAAGCGCTCTCCATACGCATGCTGCAGCTGCGCATGTGAGTCATATGCCAGCATTATTGCGGCCGAGGCGCTGCTAGACAGCGTCATCTGTTGGTGGTTATTCGTGTCGCAAGCGCTTTCAATACGCATGCTGCAGTCAAGCAGGTGAGGCACACGCCCGCGCTGCTGCGGCAGAGGCTCAGCGTATTGTGCTGGTGCCTTTTCGTGTAGCAAACTCTCCATACGCATGCTGCAGCCGCGTAGGTGTGTCGCACGCCATCACTGCTGCGGTCGAGGCGCTGCCTGACAGCGCCATCTGCTGGAGGTTGTTTGCGTCGTAGGTGAGTAAGGAAAGCATTCAAAGGATGATTGTTCAAATATAGTCTTGCAATTTAAATTTAAAGTTGTAGTTGAATTTGTGGACTCCTCGTCCTCATCCGTCAGAGAGCGAAGGGAGCTCTGAAACTAATTGAACACATCAAATTATGACTTCGCTTCGCAATAAAAACGGAAGACTGACATGAAGCTTTGAATAAAGAGAATAACGATGCTGCCGCAAAGCGGCTATAATAGAAGTGTGAATGAAGTCTCTAGAATATTGCTTATGTAAATTTCGGTGCCGATCTCCAGCCTCCGCATCAAGAGTATCTGCGTAGAGCGACCGAGGCACGTCTACTAATTTCGTAAAAATAAAGCTATAAGCTTGTGCTTGCTTCTTCCAGGAACTCAATAAAACTGTCCCTGTACCGCCACTTCACGAACACGCTGATATTCGCCGTCATCGCCTCAGTCATATTCATGCTGTACTCTCTCAAGTCCTACAGGATATTGTTCTGTATTACGGTAAGTACAACATCACTTTGTTAGTGATCCTATATTTACATTTTTTATTTTGGTATGGTGCTGCAGGCCTAAAAGAAGAAGTACGATTACCTCCTTATAGGATCACTTACAAAGGCGCCCGTCTGTCAAGAAAAGTATGATGTCAAATGGTAAAATCTAGAGATACGTTCCATAGACTTATAGACAAGTAATTTGGTAGAAACAGAAAAATACAATGCAGATAACTTAGGCTGTTCTCCAGCTTCCTTTTATTTAACCAACACTTTAAACCTATAGTGCGCTCAGAGTTATTTTACCTTAGTTCAATTTTTATTATCTGGCATCTTCTGTTACCCATTTTAATTATTAAATTTATTTTAATAATTAAATTCAATGTGTTTATTAAATTATAGAATTAGTGCAGGTCGGTGTGGCACACATCCTTATAGAATATTACCCCATTCTGCTTACTGGGAAAAAATTGATAAAAGTATGTAATCATGGCAACACATAGTCTTGAACTAATATATAGATTTTTTTGATTATTTGTGGGTATGATATATGCTAAGCTATGCTATGATAAAACTAATGGATTTATGTATGTAATTCTTAGAAATTACGCCGGCGACATGCAACCAAGTGTACAATCAAATCAGGCCAGCACGACCTGATTCACTGGCAGTGGCAACCTACTGCAGGTTGCTGTGAAGCTTTACGCAAACCTCTAAGTAGATGTAATTTAATTCTTAGGAATGGAAAGAAGTTTGGATGGATGAAGCATACTGGCACATACTATTTGCCGGCGTTCTCGCCGTCATAATGGTGCTATGGCGGCCGACGAACAACAACCAAAGATACGCGTTCACCCCCTTGCTCGACAACGCAGAGGATGACGATGGTGAGTTTATAAACCAAATGTTCCGAGATTTGAGAATTATACACGGTATGAAAACGGTCAACGTTATCTTTCATCGTTATCATCATCATATCATCATTACCAGCCCTTCCACTTCTGGACACCA
>JAFELO010000763.1:495002-513411 GCA_017140195.1 Eumaeus atala
AAGTCATCAAGAAAACAAAATTTATGAAATTATTTATTCTCAGGATCATTGGTTTAAAATTAATTGTACTTTCTATCATATTTCATACTAATATTATCCAAAAATGGGAACGTTTTTGCGTATGGGATTCGTGTACGTTTGATAATTTCACGCAAAACTCACTTAACGGATATCGATGAAATTTGGCACAATATGTAAATTATAAACCGAAATAACATGGTGTTAAAAGAGCACAACACATCGAGTAAATAAGCGGACAACATATCTGCATTACCTTTGGTTTTTTGGATGTTCGTGTGCGTTGGTAGCACCAAAATATTTCGACTTGTCCCCAAAAACAAGAAATAAACCAAATATAATAATCACATTGTAATCGAACAAACGAGCATCGTAGCCTTTTGATGACTATCGTCGCCTATAAACATCCGCATAATTGCTGTGAAGATGCGTTGCGTTCCTTTCCTCCTCAATCCATCGAAAACTCAATAAACGCGACAAAGGTTACTAGAGGTACCTCCCCGTATTGCTGGCCAAATTCGGCTGCAAAGCATCATCTACCTCTTACTCATAATTTTGTAACTGTCGGTCTATTTTGTAGACGAGGAAGAAGAACAATTTGTTAACGACGCGTACGGCGTAAAGATGAGAGGCACGAGTGCCGGCGACAACGAGCGCCGCGACAGAGATCCCGAACCGAACACGACCTCTCTGGACTCCGACCTGCGCTGGGTGGAGGAGAACATCCCAACCAGCACGCTGCCGCTGCTGGACTCGGACGAGGAGATCATCAACACCAAGTTTGAAGTGTCCAAAATGCAGTAATCAGTATTATGCACTGGTCTGAGTAAAATGGATAACACTGGAGAGGGGAGGGCAACACATCTGCATTACCGTGTGGATGTTTATGAGTGTCGGTATTTATAACAAGACTCGCATTAAATTATAATGAGATACTAGAGATGTTAAAGACTTTGTTTACATTCAGCCATCTACATTGAGAATATCTCATACCGGGATACATCTCTCCCATCTGCGGGAGGAAACTTTTTTTTCGACCCGAAACCTAGTCTCGACGTCAGACGAGCACTCATGGCAATCCGATGAAGCTTTATTGGGCTTCTCTTCGCTTCCACAGTTTAGGTCCGAAAAAATAGAGTTGAAAATGTGTTTACATACTTTCCTGAATTTGGCTGAATGTGACCAGAGTATTAGTTCCAGCACCATGAGCCTTCATCGGTTTACTGCAGTGCCTATTTATTTACTTTCCATGAATGCTAAGACAATCGCATCCACCCTGAACTCAAATACTTACACTTTTATGGTTAGTATGTAACTCATACAAAGTAACAGTGAAATTTCAGAAAAGTAACTTATCGGAGAATGAAATAAGTACATATCTCTCTCTCTCGACACGCACTTTACTTGCGTTGAACAACAAATCGCAAGGATTCTAAAGTTTCAGTAAACAAAAGCTGATAAATGCAGATCTGGGTTCACATGCATTTTTTCACCATGACAAATTGTACTTAAATTTGCAACGTGAGCGCTGAAACAAGTAAATTTATATGTATATATTTGTAATAGATATTGTCACAAATATACTCTGGCAATCAAGACCATATTTTTCGTTTTATAATAAGTGTAGACCTTGAAAGCTTTCTCTAGTGTAGTACGGATAACAAATGACATCATAGCCTTGAAATAGCCTTTTAGAATACAGCTATTCATAATTGCAGTTTCTCTTCTTAGTTCATCTTTCAGTTTCTTCCTGCAGGCAAACAGTGATTGCACTCATCTGAAGTGGTCTTCTTCAGAGACACCAAAAACGCTTACAATTACTTGTGGACTTTGACTGTACTAGGTTCAAAAGCAGAATAGCTTCAAAGGTCACATTATATCCGCATAATAGCTTCAAAGGTCATATTATATGTGCAGAATAGCTTCAAAGGTCATATTATATCCGCATAATAGCTTCAAAGGTCATATTATATCCGCATAACAGCCCTTAGGTCTTAACCACTGCTGCTTACATTAACATGCAGGGCATTGTAAATACACCAATTGGACTTACCCCAACTGTAACAATGCACACCATAGATACATCAATTGGGAAAGCCTCAACTGTACCAGTTCTGCACACCAAAAATGATGTACAATAAATATTTTTTGTCCATTAATAACAGAGAAATTTATTATAGAGAATTGGCTTTATTCATTGTTATTCAGATCAGTTGTATTCCCAAGACGCTGTCGTGTAAGAGGTTTACTAATGATGCACATAATTGACTGTATGTATTAATTTGTTAGTCCTATTTTATAATTTGTAATTATTGTTTAATTTTATAACAGAAATATAAGATTTTAATATAAGTAAATATAATATGTGGTATTGTATTGTCTTTTTCTGCTATCTTGTGAAATTCCTTCACACCTTGTTATCACTTTACTGTCCTGTGTATTTCTTTTCACAAAAACTGTAGATGATTAAATACAAAGCAAGTGAAGGCTAGTATGATGGATCTTCAAGCAATATGTCCAAGTCGGTTAAGTAAAAAAATAATGCATATTGGCTTAATATCATTGTTTCTCTTCACCCGTTGGTGATTTTTTTATTGCCATGAAAACAAAATCAGGATGGGCAACTGATTGAGTGTTGGCATTGCAGGATGTGAAGACAGTAGATGTGCATCTCCAAATCACACCATATTGGTTCATAAATCAAAAACGCCGTCACATCCGCCTGTATGAATAAGAGACTCATATAGTCATATAGTCATATAGAAGAGACTCATAGTCATATACCGCGGCCTGTATAATCTTCTCCATGATCAAAATCATTAATCCATCAACTAGTGTACATCCCATCAATAAATCGGTTTCCTATTAAATATTCAATTAAATTGTTATCGTCCTTCTGTTCCCTATATTGTATAGCGTCGCAGTCGGATTGTATAAATGGCCGTATTACATTACGGCTAGCCATTTTCAAAAACGGCCGTTTTGTTGTGGGCCAACAATTGGCAGGATTCTCATTGACACTTTCAATATGGTGCCTAAAATTGAGCATCATTTAATATATTGATTTCACTCAATGATTAGGCGAAGTGTATTGAGTACATTTAAAATAATTTGTATAGAAAAGTAAAATAATAATTATTAATTGCAATACATAGGAATTTTATTATAATAATCACTGTAAATACAATTTTAAATAATTAACACAGTTATTTTAAAATTATAAAATATTTGTTCATCTATCCATTATCTTTGGTTTATAGTACAAAAATATGGCCACTTATATTATTGCAGTTTTATGCATATGAAATAACCAAGCTTAAAGTGTATTTTTCAATCTATTTTCTTTCCACTTAAGTTGATAAAATTACAAAGTATTCATTATTTTATGTATATTAATTTGACTAATACAATATAATTCTAATAAAAAAATAGTTCATTGTGTTGTCACAAGGTCACATAATTGAACATTATTTTTAATACACCTGACAAGCTTGATATAATTATTTAATTACTATGCATAATTACATTTCCATTAGACAAATTATATTATTGTATGATTAGGATACATCATACTATTTAAAAATATTAATATTTAGTGTATGGTGTTATGCACTATTAATTTGTGCAACTTAAATATAATGAAATGGAATATCCTCTATCACATCTAATCACTACCCAGATTGGCCACTTTCAATGCTTATTTAAAATATAATTAATTACTTTTATACAGAATGTTCTTATTCACTACTTACTGACTATAAGCTAATTATAAATATTTGGTAAAGTGGTAATATTTTATGACAAGGAATGATTAATGTCTGGTCCAACAATAATTTATGATAAATACCAAGTATTCATCATACACATGGATTATGTCTAGCTTCCTATAAAATATTACACCTATAATACTTAATTGTTATCATAGTAAAAATCATAATCTTCTGGTTCTGGAGGGATCTGTGGTGGATCCTGAGGAATATCAATTCCTTCTGCATCAAGCAATCTTACTTTAATGTCCATAGATAGCAATGTCTCTAAATCATTTTCAAAAGTCTTGCTAGTCATCTTTTCTTTTAAGAGAGCATTAATACCATCTGTCCAGTAGTCAAATATACATTGATCAAGTGCCACAAAATCTAAAGACTGTACTTCTGCACCTTTTAATATTAAAGAGAATGCCCATTGATTGCTTCCAATTTTTCCTTTGAAATCTTTCATATGTGGACAGTCCTTACCAACTACAAGACACTTAATATCAGCCACTGCCAATTTTGTCCCTAGCTCTTCTAAACTAGGTGTGCTCTTTTCATCACACTCGCCATAATGCAAAGTTTTGTGGTTAGGTGACAGTCTAACAAACCAAAATTTATCTTTTCTGTTTATTTTCATATACTTTTTAAACCTTGTTCCTCCAACTAATACACCTAGTCTCTGTTGCTGGATTAAATCAATTATTTCTGGAGTAATTTTTTCCTTAAGTTCAACTATTGGTCTTGCATGGGACTCCCACACTTCCCTGTTTGTCCGTTCTTGTTGCCACAAATTTGTGATGTCATTATAGGTTAGTTTCATTATCTTAACACGAAACATATCAAAACCTTGTGGGGATTCAGCTAATGCTCGGGTTATTTGCTCCCGAACTACACTCAGCACTTTACTAAAATCCTCTGTGGTTGCTTTCATCTCTTTCCAAGTTTTATTTAATAATACAATACATATGCAGAAGAGCTCTTCAAAGGGATGATCATGTGTGAAGAATATTGGGTGATATGTTTGGCCTTGTTCACTAGGTGGTTCTCCAATATGTAACATGTCACAAAGAAGTTTAACCAGTTCTACACTAGTTTTCCCAAATGGGCACTCCTGTTCATCAGCTCTACAGCTATTCCGAAGTACAATTTTTGTATACTCCTCCCTATCATTTCTTGCAAAATACAACATACAATCTAATGCCAAGACTCCTGGAGGCACTTCATTAAAATCTTTTATTGGATCAATTTCACATTTAAAACCAAGTTTTTTGAAGTCTTTTGACAAACTTCCTGTTTGCCTTCTCGTTGTAATTTCTAAATTTGTATTGTCGTTCTCAAATGCATATTTCCGTAGTTCTTTAACTTTTTCTTGGGATTCCTGCTCTTGAGAATCTGCTCTTTGCCGCATACTGGTTTCTAGCAATCCCAACATATGTGTTTGTAAAACATATAGTTGGTAAGCCAATTCTGTACCCAAACCTTCCTTAGATTCATTCTTGGTGATAAGATTCTCATATATTTTGTTACGTACTTGTTTAGAGAATAAAGTATCTGCTATCATTTTTTTCTTAGTATAATCTGCCTTTTTGAACAGAGCATTTATAAGGGCGATTGCGTTTTGTTGTATAATCCGATCTGGGTTTTCTAAATGTGAAATCAGACTGGGTATTGTAATTTCTTTTTCAACATGCAAGTTTTTACCAGAGCTATTAAGCACTATATTTTCCAATATAGATAGGCATTGTTGAATTATTTTTGAATCCTGAGCAGTTGACTGGTTGCTGACAAAACTTATAACCTTATTAATAAATAGATTCTCTAATATATCCCATGATATGGTACCATGATCCATCAATTCAACGAATGTCATTAATGCATATTTTAATGAATTTGATTTAAATTTACCTGTTTCAATGTTGTTAATTATAAGTGATAAACCTTTTTTGTTTATAAATTCAAGAGCAAAAGTTAGATCACTGCTTACTTTTGATAACTTCTCTAAAGCTTGTTCGGAGTCAGTACCAGAATTTATCTTCGTAAGGATATCTTGAACTGTCTTTGCAGGGGATTGCTCCAATCTAAGAACTGAGCCATTCTTAATTTCGTTACGGTTTTTTTCAGTCACATAATTTTGATTGTTACTTTCTGAGAATTGTAAGGCATAGTTTTCAGGATCTGGAAGTCCCCACGCTTTGCATAGCAATTGTATAATACTAGAAAGAGGCTGACTTTGATCAAACTCGACTAGCTGAGGCACTTTATCGGGGGCATTTAGCATTTCCACCGCAATTTTTAATATTGTAGAATCCTTCGTCGCTGACGGCATTTTTAATGTCTTTGAAGACATTTATACACCATTTAAAATCACTTCCTGGACACGAAATCGCACTTAGAATACAAATTTGGTCAACTCAGAAATATGAACACTACTCAACAACAAAGATTAGTCAAAATAAAAGTCAACGCTCAATGCCTTCTTCTTTTCGTGCTTTTTCACATTTTGAGTATGAATTTATCCTTTGTAAAAAAGTTACCGTACCGTTTTATGCGATTATTATATCAACCATAAGGTTCTCTTTAATAATCAGCACGGCGGGTGGCCGTCTTGGTAACCTGAAGACAAAAAGTCTTCGTAGTCAGTCAAACTGTTGCTGGACTAGCGCCGCCAACCAATATTAGGTCCCTAAGAAAAAAAAAAGGCCGTCTTGGTTAATAGAGGGGAAGATGAAAACGAACTATAATATTTGTCTATGCTCACATGCGCATTGCACAGAGACAAATGAGTATAAAAAGCGAGACGGATTAAACCACACTTGCTGTCGTTCTCTACTTAAGTTTACCTTCTCTATGTATATTATCTCTACCATCTTCTTGTTTCTTCGATAATCTCAATAACTACTGGCCCGAATAGAAAAAAATAATTTTGTGTTGAATAATCCATTTAAAGAAGAAGAAAAGAAGGCTAGGCTATATACTATATTAACCATGACGCTATGACTAACCGGACCGGCGCTACGCTGCTGTGCACTGGGGAAACCGCGGGGTGGTGCTATTAGTTTATATGTAGGTACTTAGTACAGCAGTATACCTACTCACCTACTATAATTAATTAATTGATGATTAATAAATCATCATGATCAGCGTACTGTACTTAATTATTTAGATGCAAAAACATTAAAGTTTTTTATAATAATTGGACACAGGTCTCCGTAGTAGCTACTCTACTTACTCGTAAAGTCTGACAAGACCTGACCATTGCATATAATGCATGAAACTTGGGGTGACCCAGCCATGGGGGCAAGAAGCACCCTACATATACGAGGGTGGATCTAAACGTTCTAAGCCCGACCAAGAAAATGAGAGAAAAGTGGATCTGAATTTATTTTTATTTTTCGACATAGTCTCCATCTAGTTCAACACACTCCTTCCACCTGACCTGTAACTTGTTTATCTCCTCGAAAAAAAAAAAAGATTCCGGAAGGTCGGCGAATAATCGTTTACTGCGACTATCACCTCATATTTGGTCAAAAATTTCGAGCCACCCAAATGTTTCTTTAAATTTGGCAATAAATGATAATCCGAGGGGGCTAAATCCGGCGAATAAGGTGGGTGGGGCAGCAATCCGTAGCCACAATCATGGATTACAGACTTGTTTCAACCGAAGTGTGAACACGTGCATTGTCTTGATGAAACAAAACTTTTTTACGCACCATTCCCGGCATTTTTTCTTTTATTTCTTCCCGGAGTCTTCGTAAAAGGTTACAATAATAACTAGATTTATAGTTTGACATTTCGGTAAATAATCTACAAAAATAATGCCTTTCCCATCCCAAAAAACAGAAGCCATGGCTTTGTTAGTCGACAAAACGACCTTAGCCTTTTTCGGTGTAGGAGAGTCTGATCTTGTCCACTGTTTGGATTGTTGCTTTGGTTCAGGAGTATGGTGATGAACCCAGCTTTCATCCATGGTAACAAATCTAGACAAAAAGTCCTCGAGATCAGTCTCAAAAAGTTCCAAACAGTCTCGTGAAATTGTGTATCGAACCCGTTTTTGTTCAGCTGAAAGCAACCTCAGGACCCAGCGAGCGGAAACCTTATGGAACCCGAACTCTTCCGTTATTATGTGTTGCACCCGGCCATAACTAATGTTTGTTATCTCAGCTATCTTACCAAACAAACGTCGGTCACCCAGTACGAGATCACAAATTTTATCGATGTTTTCTTTCGTGGTAGAAGATGTAGGCCTTCCACTCCTAGGATCATCTTTAATGCTCTCACGACCGCGCTTAAACTCAGCTACCCACTTCTTGACACTGGAATACGATGGAGCAGACTCCCCCAAAGTGCTCACTATATCTTGATGGATGTCTTTTGGTGATAGGCCTTTTTAATTGAGGTACTTAATGACTGCACGGTGTTCAATTTTCTCCATTATTGAAAATTGCGTCAGATTGCTTCAAACAAATAATCACAGAAAATTTATATTGTACAGTATCGGAATGAAACTGCGCACAATAAATCAATATGACACATACTAACAAATGACGGTAGATTTAAAAGGATGTCATAGCTCCATGTAGGTTAGGCCACGAACTTTTAGATCCACCTTAGTACATAATGTGTAACATATAATCGCGCCTGTTGAATGCGGCTGCAAAATAGCAATCGCACAACCTCTTACATTATGAAATAACTATCGTGATAGAATTGAAGATTACTGATATAACGGAATGAAGCTTAACGTACCTACGCGACGAATATCGTAAATCTTCATTTAAACTTATCTTACCAGCCAATTTACCATAAAGCCATATATCAATTGAGATTTGTAATTCAGGTCAGCCGGATAAGTTTCATTTATATTGAGTAACTCTACCACTGATATTGGAGACCTGCGAATATTTTAACATTTAATAAAACACTTCAGAGTATTATATTTAAGTCACAATTTCTTGGAGCATACATTGACTAGACGCGTCTTGAGATAGACTAATCTATATTTTATAAATAAAGTATAAACGAGCCGAATGGCGCGCCTTTTAAAATGTGTGGTGTTAACGTTACTATTACATGTGAAAAATGTAATCTGTTTCCGGTGTGACAGACGACCGTACGGTTCCACGACACAGGCTTCGGCACCTGATGGAAGGTTTAAACTATCGGTTGTTGGAGTTGATGATGCTTTTTACATACCTGAACAGCTTTACACAGGTTAGAACAGCCTTACTTATCTTATCATTGCAGGAGAGGAGGCGGTTCGCTTGTTGCTAAGTTACCAAACCATCGTCCATCTCCATCATCAGAGGGGATAATTATATTGTGAGTATAATTGCCAAGACACACAGATCTTTAGGAAGAGGTAATGCCATGCTGCAGATAAGGAGGTAGTGCCATGCATAGTGCACGAAATCCCCCCCTGCAACGGAATTGGGCCGGCATGACCGGGGAGGTACCTCCCCGCTTACATAATACCGCCGTAAAATAACATCTTCAGTGTCGCGTTTCCTGCGGTTTGTGAGTTGCCGGTGGCCCATTGTGGGGGGAAGGAGGGCAACGCATCGTCATAGTAATTATGTGGATGTTCATGGGCGTCAGTAGTCAAAAGGCTCCGATTGCTCGTTTACCCCCTTTTCTATTAAAAATGCTCTGAAGTTAATCATAGAAAAGGCTTTTCAAAAGCTTTTCTATACTTGACTTCAGGGATCTGTGTATGTCGATTTTTTTTAAATTTAATTTCAATTAAGCAAGATTGAATAGGATAAGAAAAGTGTGTGAAAAAAATTACATTACAGAGCTTTTCTAAATGAACGGAAAAAAATATAAAAGTTTGACCCTTTAACACTGTTTTTGTTAATTAAATTCATTATACTTTTATTTATATACAGAATGTACAAATAAATAGGTCACATGTCGTAACGTGATACAGGGTGCAATAAACTTTGAAGCAGTCTTTCCATGGGGAAATTCTTGGATCGTATGGACTGTTTTAGGGGCTCCAGTTTATCATCACGCTTGGAGCAAGCTACACTTTGTAAAACACATCATATATAATAATCCAGCGCATTAAGCTTAGGACTAGATGAAGTTTCAGAAGGACCGATCTGATCAATTTTGGAATGTTCGTTTTAACCAAGATTGGGTGGATCGAGCTTTATGATCTGGTCCCGAGTCTTGCTGGAAGGACCTTAATAACACCAATAGCCAAGTCTTGGTTATTGAACATGGTGTTGTTAAGGTGCTTAACTATTTTGATACCTTTTTCACAAAAATATGGCTCAGTCACTGCTTTTTAGCTAACGTCTCGCCACATCACTGAAGTCGGATAATGTCCACGTTGTACAGTACTAATTGGGTCTACTAATTGGGAAGCTTCCTTAAAATTTTGAAATTACAGCAATTCTGTTCTCTTTATCACCCCATTATCTAACGTTTCAAAATATTCTACAATCTATTGGCCGCAAAATGAGAAAACAAAAGGAACAATTGTAAAAAATGGCAGTATTTATTGCCAGAATAAATATGTAAATATATTTAGTATTTTTCTTGTTTAAAATAAAGTACGAGTCTGCAATTCTCGGAATCTTTCTCTGTAATAGCTGGGAAGGTGAATTATAAAATATATACATAACATGCCATAATCAATTTTTTATCTACTTAAGTATGTATCAAATTTTTGGCTCAATTAATAACTTCATAACTCAAAACAAAAACAACGGTACCCTAAAAGGTTCTTGGTGTTGTCCGTGAAGTGCACGGATTTATGCTATTATTTTAAGTAAAACCTACTACATGAATTGAGATATAGTATCGTGAAATTGGATGATGATTAAGATGCCTATAAATAAGGGAAACAAAATTTTCTTTTGCACAAATGTCTAAAAACATAAACTTATAGGTAATCTAGTAATCTTTATATGAACATACTAAATTGGAAAAGTTGTTGAAAATTTAAAAAAATATGTGTACATTTGTTTCAGTTCAAATAAGCGAAACCGATGGCGAGTCTAGGTTTTCAGGCTTTATGATTTCTGCAGAAGGTGAGATGCGGCCAGATCCCGACAATCCTAGACGGGTCATGTCTCTGTCACCAGGAAACCTGAGACCACAAACTCACATGACTTCCAAATTTAGTGACCGATGTTTGAACTCTGTAGAGCACGCCATGTCTTCTACCAAGTCTTCCGTTGAGGTACGTACGATATCTTTATTTACGGAAAAGATATCTGGCTACGATTTAAGAAGATAAGTGTATCGGTGCATACACATTATTTTTATAATACGGGGGCAAACGGAATAAATCGGAGTCTTTTTGAGACTACCGACGCCCATGAATATTCGCATAATTACTATGTCAATCCGATTGGAGAGAAGCTTGCAAGGAGAGTTCCTCTCCAATGGGCCCACTAGCTACTTACAAACCAAACGAAACGCGGCACCGTAGATGTCTCTTTATTGCAGTATCATGTGAGCGAGAGGTACTTCCCCGGTCGTGCCGGTCCAATTTTGCTGCATAGGAGTATAGGCCTCTATACACTACCAGTAATTTATGCTATAAGGTATACTGGCAAGCTCCTCCATCAAATAACGGATGTGTGACATTGCGAGCGATGGTGGCGGAGAACGAAGACGTGTGGTTTGAAGACGGCACACCTTTAACGCAAACACTTTGCGAAGACTTGAGGCAACCGGACGATGTTACACCACAAATTAATTTCCAGTGCGAGATATGTGACGAGGCGAAATACGAGGTAAGGCTAGTACGAAATTTTGCTAACACCGGTGTCTCCCAATAACCCGGATCCTGGAGTACCCACCGGATGGATCAGCGATACCTAGTGCAGTTTGTAGACCCAATGCCGTCTCATATAGTGCCGTTTTTTTGAGGCGTATAATCCTTTTTAAGATTTTTATCTTGAACACTTGAATAAATAAATAAACTTAATATACTTTTTCTACAAATAATTTATTTTTCAATTTACATTTACTGTCGGTTTCGACTTACCATCATCAGGTCTGTCTCCAAGGCCATCTAAGTCGAAACCATTAGTAAATGTAAATTGAAAAATAAATTATTTCTGAAAAAGTCTATAAAGTTAATTTATTTATTCAAGTGTTAACATAAATTTCCATCAAGAAGTGACAATACATTCAATCCTCTATGTTTTTACCTTTGAAATCTAATTGTTCCTAAAATTTTGGCGCAAATAAAATCAGGCAACCCTAGGCACGGACCTCATCGGCCTGTGTTAATCAGTCACTGCTGATAGTCCCGCAAAACATGACTAGCGATCGGCAACATCGCTGTTTTTCACCCAGGATTTCTATGCAAAGAAAAATCATATCATTTGTTACTTGTGTGAATTAGATAATTCTTTCACTTTTCAATTATTTTTTTTAAAGTATCCTAAAGTACAAACAACAACATGAAAATCACGATTTTTTCGTCACTTATCGATACAATAACTTACAAACATATGCAAAATTTTAACATTTCCTTTTCTGTAATTTATCACTATAATACATTTCATTTAATAAAATACAAAATATTGAATCTTAGTATAATCCGTTATCATAACGGTATACTTCATTTTTTGGGTGCATAGGGATGTGGTGGAATATTTTCAGACGTGAATGAATGAACAGAATGAACATATTATGAATGATAATTAAATTTTACTTGTTAAAAAGTTTCATACTGAACCAATTTCCATTTAACTAAGATGTCTGTCTTTATTAAACTACTATAACAATACAAAACATATTTTTCAAAAATAAAAATTATGTGAGCCATGAAGGCTATTTTTTTATTGGATATCCTGGTCAACATACATCATTTTGTAAATGATGTATGTTGATATCCATTAACATTACGCTTTAAATAATAACAAATATTAACTTTCTTTAACCTTTCTTTTTCTTGAATTTCTTGACCGGACATTGAATGTTCTTGACCGGAAGTAAGTACGCCATATTTGTTTACCATCTAGGACAACAAAAAAATGGACTGCATATATGCTGCATTCATTGAAATATCAAGATATAAAGTCAGAGTCTCAAGACCGTCCGTATAAAAGATGGCATTGAATCTTAGTATAATCTTTGTAAAACCACTTAAAATCGTGCGCATCAAGGTTGGCGTTGCGAAAAAATATGTTTATGTGCCACGGATGCTTTAGAAAGACGTCGCTTTAGGTCAAAAACTATAGCATTGCTGTGTTGGTGTAGCAGATGATATCGTTTAAAACTGATCTCATAGTCTGTATGTCTGGGAGTCTGTACAAATATAATATAATAAAGAAAATATAATGTAGTACCAATATTTATAAAGTGCTAAGTTAAATAGGAGGAAATGTTGCACAGCCTAAATGAATGGAAAACCTTAGGATGAACTTAGACAAGATAAAGGACATGTTTGAACACGTCCTCCCTAGGCCGGGCATCGTTGATAGTGCTATTCTCGAAGTTGTAGACGAATTTGTCTACCTTGGGGAATTATTGCAATTAGGTAGATATAACTTCAAGTAGGAAGCCGATAGAAGGATCTAGTTGGGTTGGGTAGCATTCCGGAAGCTTCGTCACATACTCACGTCACATATATCGCACAGCTTGAAAACGAAAGCCTTCAACCAATGCGTTCTCCCCGTGATGACCTACGGGGCCGACACATGGTCTCTTAATTTAGGGCTGATCCGCGAGTTTTCGGTAGCTCAACGGGTTATTGAACGTGCTATGTTGGGTTTTTCTCCGTCTGACAGAATTCGTAACGAAGTCATAAGGCAGAAAATTAAGTATCCGGTAGCACGCGTTGAATAGGCTCGCTGAAGTGGCAATGGGCTGGTAACACACTCAGAAGAACAGATGGCAGATGGGCCAGTAAAGTTCTGGAGTGGAGGCCGCGTTCAGGAAAACGAAGTGTTGGTCGACCGTTCACCAGGTGGGAAAACGATCTCCGTGCAGTAGCCGGTCCGGGATGGATGCGAGTAGTAGGAGATCGGAAGTCCTGGCGTTCATTGAGAGAGGCCTATGTCCAGCCAGTGGACCGTTAAGGGTTGATAATGATGAAGTTAAATATATGAGTACAGTGTGTAGGTTATCATAAAACCTCATCATTATTTTTTAGGTATCGTTTACAGGAATATGGTCCAGGAATACACACCCTATTCTATATCCAGAGAATGATTGGATACCACGATTCAGCGATCTTATAGGCGCCTCTCATTCTGTAGATTTTATTCTGTGGTCGCCGGGCTCTATTGCGACAGAGGGTTTTAAGGTTCTGGCTCAATATGCCAACTCAAGTGCATTGGAAGCGGAAATTATCGCAAAGGTATGTTATATAGTTTTATCTTAACATTACATGCGTAATTATTTCTACGTAACATTAATATTAGCACTAATATATATTTAATTTTTATGCATTATTATGATAAATTATTGCTTTGGCTTGATTTGGGTGCCATTAGCAAATAATGTTCCATATGTACCTACGCCATTGATTAACAAATATACTTGTAAATCAATTACCTACGCTGTATTTTGTTTGACATAAATTTGAAATGTTAAATGTAATTAATTAGTCGAACTTTTAACGAATAAAATACGACTTTATAATGTACTTATTCCCATAAAAATCTTAACTATAGAACATTTCTTAGAATTATCAAAAATAAGTATATTTCTGCAGTCTAGTATCTGTAACCTAATCCTTATGGTACTTAGTACACAAAAACCACCGGGAGTGCAACCAGTACCGCCTTTGATGAGGTGCCCCGGAACAACAAATCATCAAGGCACCTCGACGGCAAGTCAGCCCCCGAAGAGACCGACGCCACCTCCACAGATGTGGTTGTCCCGCACCACAGGACAACCCCACCGACTTTGGGAGTGCAATGGGGTGAGGTTCCCATCCTCGCCCCTTGCCCCGTGCGCAAAAGCGCCGCCACTTTTTGCTCTTTTGTCCCCTCTTCTTATAAGAGGGGTACAAAGAGCGGCACCTCCTCCTGCTCTTTAGTCCCCTCTTCTTATAGTAGGGGTACTAAGAGCCGCCATCTCCTCGGTTCAATTGGCTTCGCCTAAGGTGTCTCGGATAACCCCAGGCTACTGAGCCCCACCGCCACGACAAGGCTTGAACCATGGTGGGGATGGTAATTAGTACAGGGCTAAATTAACGTAGTGTGCTAAGTCCACATATATTATTATTATTTCTAGTAAGTTACTCTTGTTTTCATAAATCTACTAGAAAAGTTTGTATGAATCATGTCATAAATCACAGCGACGAAGTCACAGCTGACAACTTGTTGATAATATAAAACATACTTATATTTATCCTTTAGATCGGTGACGGTGTTCGTACACTTATCAAAGGAAAAGGCCACGGTTATCCTAAAATGAGCAACCCTACATACTCTTTTTTCCGAACTGACAACACAAATCATATTTTTACCGTCGCCATCGCCATCTACCCGTCGCCAGATTGGTTCCTAGGAGTGAGCAGGTTCGAACTGTGCCAAAAGGATAATACGTGGCTCAAGGAACGTGAAATAAACTTGTTTCTATGGGACGCCGGCACTGACACTGGCGTTTCTTATGAGGTAATCATCTCTCACTCCATTATATAACGTGAATTGTAAGAGATAGTATATTTTAGGACACTGTAGGTGATGGTCCTACGTCACCAATTAAACGTAAACATTACGTAAATACATAGTAAACTTCACCGACATTAGTGTCATTATTTACAGAAAATATGGTCATGTAATCGCTACAAACTCACGCGTCCAATGGTCAAAGACCCCGGTGGCGTCAGCTGTGCAGGCGAGTAGCGGCCGCCCAGTCTAGGTAAAGGTATATATAGTAAGAATTCCAAAGACAAATTAGGTCAAATTTTCCGTACAAATTTTTTACCTATTCAGAATCAGAATCGTGTGCTGAATACGCTGTGTGATTGTGTACAGTGTCTTACAAAACACCGTGTGGCAAATTTATAATATCGTTGTGAGTGTACCCGAGCGCAGGCCAGGCGAGTCGCTCATACTATTATTTTTGTTTTAGTCGGCCGATATATTGACTTTTCCACAACAAGCAATTTCGAGGGTCCAAATGAGTTCTTTCGATAAAAACTCCCCTTTTTACGAGGTGGATTTAAAAGATATGCACCCTTTTGGCAAGTTGCACATTAAACTAATACGGACATACGAAAGAGAGTGTAAAGAAGAAACGGGTAAGTGATTAATGGTTCTAGAAAAGATACTCAAACCTGCTTTTCTGTGATTTCTTTGTCACAGAAGGGAAATGAGGACTGGCGGTCACAATGCCGAAACCTCTCAAGAGACTATATGAAAGCACATGAATAGATTCCGTATTCCAAAAATAAATGCTAACGCCGCTACAGACACTTCACTTCGTAAGAGAATTAAAATCTGCTCACTGCTGCGTTTCCTCCGTATCGTGCTGGCACGATATACAACTTCTCGCTCATAGAAATGGCTGTCCATATAAGTGGAGATATTGTATGTAAGTACGAGTACATGCTAAATTCTGTTTAACGAACCATCCGATATTCGTAGACGTTTAACGATGATGTTAAAATCAATTAAACTAACCACTAATTAAAACATTGGGGTTCCTTCGGTTATTTCTGATTTTTTTATAACTATAAGTTGGGTTGGGTTGTGGGGAAATAAATTTGATTATGGAGCTCAGCAGGAAATTTGTGAGCAATTTAACTCATACCTGTGTATGCAGTAAACGTTTTTCGGAGTAAAACGTCTTTACGCAAGCTTGACTTAGAGTGAACTAGGTAATATTTAAGTTAGTGAAAAAAAAATTAATTGCTGTAGGAGGCGAGATAGAGACGTGTACACATATTCTTTCTCTCCCCCTCTCATAGCCAGTTACGTTTCGTATAACTAAAGAAGTTTTAGTTCGGTCGTATGATCTAAATCATACTCGCTTTTTTTAAGTGTCGACCACACAAAGCAGTGACGTAACAGAAGCAGAAGATAAAGGCAAGGAATCTGGAATACCAACCAGGTACGAAACTAGACTATAATTAAAACAGCGTCCACCTGCGTGTCAAGCTTTAATTTCATACAACATGGTGGTGCCAATTTGAATTGGCCGTATATTTATGAAAGGTAGTGCCATGCTGCATTGCAGCGTGGTTGGGCCGGAAGGTAGATGGGTACCTCTCACTCACTTGATACCGCGGCTACAAAGAAACGGTCAGGTTTGTGAGTAGCCGGTGGCCCATTGAGGGTGTTGGGGCTCGGATGGGCATCGGTATTCCTCAAATGACTCCGATCGCTTTTTAGTGTTAAAAAAAAATACAGCAGTGAACATGAATGAGGGTCACTAAAGTCTAGAACATTTAATTTGTAAACCAAATGAACCGGGTTCCGGGATTGACGGCTGCCGTAGCGTCCGATTGTCATGGTAACGTACTTGTAGTGTACCATAGCCACGCGTGTGCATGAGTACACACATTTGTCTTTCGGATCGGAACATATGTCGTGGGAGCGAAGGGAAGCCCTATCCAGCATCATCGGCTAGCAAACTTATCTAGTATTAACATAGTCCCTGAAGATTGCTCCGTTCGTATCCTAATCCGTCGTTAAATCTTTTTTGACAAGCGATACAGCCCGGTAGATCATGCGGAGCTTTGTATTTGTGTGAGTGCGCCCTATCTTAGCGGTCATGTACCCCCCTAACGTGCGCGAGCAGCCCCCGGTGTCAAAGTCTTGGGACGAGCACCCCGCGGTGTCTCTGACCATTATTATAATAGTCAAACATTACCACATCGGGAGTGTCTGTACCAATTACCATCTGCGGGAGCCAGTTTGGCTGCTAAATTAGTGCTAAATTTACTGTTACAAACACTCATATCGAGATACATCTCTCCCATGTGGGGGAGAGGGGGATCCCTCTTGCGACCCCAGACTTGGTCTCGTCACCAGACGGGCACCCATAGCAATCCGATGAAGCTGTATTTTTGGGCTTTTCTTCGCTGCTACAGCATAAGTTGAGGTCCGAAAAGAAAAGTTTGAGTGGATGTATGGATGTTTGTTACTCACGCTGAAACTGCAGAACGGATTTCGACGAACCTTGGCATTGTTGTAGTTATGTACTCGAATAACACATAAGCTATAGAAATACCGACGTTTGCATGTCATTACAGCCTCTCTATTGATCCGGATTCACCGCAACAATGTCCGATGTCACAGTGGCAAGAGTGGAGCCCATGTTTTGGAGCCTGTGTAGACGGGAAAATAGCGGGGTACAAATGGAGGAACCGGTATTATCTAGTCGGCGAGACCCCAGTGGATAATTATGAGCTAAATGTTAGTATCTGCAGTCTGGTAGATGGCGGTGTCATACACGCGCACCAAAGAGGACGGTCTCATCATCATCAGACGGTCGAATAGGAGAGTGAAAGGAATAGGGAGTGCACTTGTGTACACTATATTATGTCTTACGCAGATAGTTCTTCTCAAAATGGGGGATGACTGTAGCTGAAATTCGCCTAGGACGACATTATTATTATTCTACACATCCTGTATCTTGAATTTCTAAAGAAAGAAAGAAATTGGCACACCTGTATGTGTCACCGTGCGTACTTAAGTACCTGTGGAAAACATTGT